>JARBWK010000004.1:28231318-28326006 GCA_030556195.1 Anolis apletophallus | reverse complement strand
TTTGATTTGACCGTGTGATCCATCAACAGTATTTGGTTTACATGTGGAATATATATATGTGCCTGTATCATTTCTTAACAATATCCTGAAAAACATACAAGTATTTGAGTTTTGGTGAATGGCAGGGCTGTATTTTCACTTTTCCAGGGAAAGAAAAAAAATGTGAAAAGCATTTCTTGAATATAAAATCTGCCAATATGAATCAGTTGATAGTGCTTCCTTTGAATCAGATTTACATAATAAGCACTCAAAAAATAAACCTGAGAATATTGAGAACTTTATGGTATAACCATTAAACATGTACTACAGATTTGTTAATTGATTTGATATACGTATTTATAAGATGTGCATGAAAGGATTTGTAATGTCTAGAACTGGATTTATAGTTAGAAACATCATTGGATGCCCTATTCCAGTGTATCTCCACATCTACCCATGAATTCCTCCTTCCCAACAGACACTGGGTTCTAAGTATAATTTAACTGCTGTAACATGTTTTGTTTGTTTCTCCTGGAAATGTATTGTTGTTTTCCTAATAAGTGTAGGATCACATCAAAGATGGTGATTTCACTTTTTGTTTCTTTGAGCCCTTCCACACAGCTCTATATCCCAGAATATCAAGGCAGAAAATCTCACAATATCTACTTTGAACTGGATTATCTGAGCACATTTAGATGGTGTGAGATTTTCCGCCTTGATATTCTGGAATATAGGGCTATGTGGACGGGCCCTTAGGATTCCTATACTGGTAACAGTTGCAATGATTGTTGGCAATGAGCAGCTGGGCTTGCACTTACAGGGCCTTACAGTTAACAAAGTAGATGTGTTCCTGGACATTGCCTTATCAACAGAAAATGTAGTCACAGAAAAAGAAATGTTATGGAATGAATAGAGATGGATTACTATTTTTCACCTCTACAACCAAAAAATGGGGAGAAGGTGTTTAAGGTGTTTGAACATACTTTTGTATTCTAAACTAACAATACATACCTGAAATGAAAGAACAAAGCTTTGAAAAGGTAAACAAAAACATTTTGATACTTATAGACCACCTGAAGGCTTCTTCCAGAATGTGTCCAGAGAATGATTTCTACTTTCTCCAGTCTCTGCTTCCCTTATGATTTCTATTTTGGTGCCCAAACTAAACAGATCTGTGCTTTAAAAAATGCTGAGAAAAGCTGGAGGCTTTTGTTTCTATTTTGCTATTAAACCATGCCCTGAAAATATAAGAAGATACAACTATTATGATTTAAAATTAGATGACAATACTATTCCTCTTTTTGTTGTAGAGGATATATGGACTTTGTAACATTTTTATACTTAAAGTAATGTGTGTAAAAGTAATAGAGATGAAGAATTAGATGTAACAACTATAATTTTGTACAATGTCTTTCCTTCCATCCCCTCACCTCTCTCCTTCTTCCCCATTGACATACTAGATATTTGTAAAGAGTTAACCTACTAACAATAACTCCATTACATCTACCCTCCCTTTTTTCCTTTTAACCTGATTGTTCCATTTTTCCTCTTGCATGAAAAAATGGTATATTAGAAAAGGAGTCCGTAGCTTTTCGCCTTGGCTGTTGTAGGGAGCCACAAATGGCTAGAGTAGAATCCCATTCGTTCCCAGCACAAGCTCTAATTTTTATTGCATTGCTGAATGCATGCAGGCAAATAGCTACAACCTGACACCATCTACATTAACCATTTGATGCAGTTTCAAAATGGTATCGAAGAAAGTGGTTTCACTGTGTAAATGATTGCATAGACAATCTTGGAACCAGTTTGAGGCCCAGATTGTGATTTTACACAGAGCAGTTATGCACATTAAGGGCTTTTTGTGCACTATTGTGGGAGTTAGTTGCTTGGTCACCATAGTGTGAAGCTAGCTAGTTTCAAACTGCATCAAATGGTCAGTATAGATAGGTCCAATGTGTGTCTGTTAATGTTACTAAAATATTCATCTAGACAAGTGTTTCCCAATATTTGGTCTGCCAAGTGATCTGGACTTCAGCTCCCACAATTCCTAACAGTTGGGAAGCTGGCTGGGTTTTCTGGGAAACACTTAGAGAATGAAAGCTTGGGAAATGCTGATCTTGAGGAGAAAAAAAATAGATGGATAGGCTTTTCAAGGGAGTTTCACGGATAGAGGCAAACTGTGACATTCCTTACATTTCGCAGTCAATAAAACCAAATACAGTGGGGCTTCTCATTGGTGTGGAGTTTTGTTTTGGTTTCTTGTTTTTGCATTGCAGCTAAAAAACCATTTCAAATACAGAATATTTTGTTCAGATACATTGGCCACAATTGAAATCTGTGATAAATCTTTGTATACAGGGTTCTACATAGTTCATGCTAGACAACACTTGTTGAATAGTAATGTTGTGTGATTTAAATCAGACACACAACATTTCTGTCTTTGCCCTTTTCAATTTTGCAATTTTTTAGCTAAATGGCAGTATTTACAGCTGAAATATTGTTACAGTGTCTTTTCTATATTGTAGAAAAGTATTTTCTATAATATAGAAAAGTATTTTCTGTAATGTAGAAAAGTCTAGCAAAAAATTCCATATGATTGATGGAAATACTGAAACTATTGTTGGTAGATCAGAGATAGGTGATTGCAAAGGCAATGCCAACATCAGTATTTTGTTTCTGAAGACTTTGAAGACTGACTTTGCAGAACAGATTGCAAATCTCTGGCCCATTACACACCTGCTGAGATTTTGGTGTTTCATTTCTCTTGGGTGAAGAATCGGAAGCTCAAACCATGTTAATCACTGTCAGTATCTGTTGTACAAAATGCCAAAAATGCACTCATCTGAATGTTTCATAGAATAAATATGACAATATGGTTTAAAATATAGGAAATAAACAAATATAGGAAATAAAAAAATGTTTGTTATAAGACTGATTTTTTGTAATTTATTACACACAAAGTTTAGATATAAAATATAACCATGTTCAAATATCGCATCATAAATAATAAAGTAATAATTTAAGTTGTGTAAGAATGCTTTATCAGATTAAGGAAAGGGGTATTGATTTTTTTTAACTTAAATGAAATCTTACCATCTGAGGACTGTAAAGGGGCTTTGGGGCTGTGTTGTTGTAGGTTTTTTCGGGCTATGTGGCCATGGCTATATGGCTATATGGCGCTCCAACAGACAAGAGCTCTTTGTCTCACCTTGGACATTCCACAGATATATAAACCCAATTTTCCTAGTTCCAACAGACCTCACCTCTGAGGATGCTTGCCATAGATGCTGGCGAAACATCAGGAGAGAATGCCTCAAGTCTAGAACATGGCTATATATCATGAAAAAATCTACAACAATGCAGTGATTCCAGCCATGAAAGCCTTCGACAATACATTGGCTTTAGGGCTATTCTTTTTAGTTTCTGTTTCTGAATGCCAAGTTAATTTACATCCTTGAATAATATGTATTTCCTACTTTACCTTCCCAAAATTAGATAATAGAATATTCTGCAAGTCTTAAATGATAGACCTCATCATTGACCCAATACAACTGAGGATGTTAGACTTATGATGCCCTGAGCAAAGATTTATAGCATTCCTGTAAAATAGACCTACAGGAGAGAGAGAAATGTCCTGTTGAATACAAGCTAAAATATATGCATCCATAGAGAAGGAGAAGACCTGGCACTATGCATGGGGGCGTGAGGAGAGAAGTATAATATAGGAATGATGAACCAGAATAGGAATGGTGAAAAACATATGAAGAAGCAAAATAAGAACATATGTATTGCTCTGGGTTGTCATTCTTCTTATTTATTTATATCCCTCCTGTAAAAAAAACCCATGGGAATTAAGGAGGCTTGCAAAGTTAGAAAAATTTCAGATAAAATTAATGTCATCAAGACATAAATAAGTTAAATCTAACTAATCCATAATCAGAATTATAAGCATTCAAAACCTTTAAAATGGCAACAACAAATAAAAATCTTTCCCCATCAACTTATCCTCTCTTAAAAGGGAGTTTCAGAGCCTGGGAGCAACTACTGAGAAGATCATTTCATAGTCTCCCATGAGAGATACTGTACATATGGTGGGAAAGAGGCAAGAGCCTCTTGGGAAAATGTGAATCATATGTAAAGCATACAGTAACATGATGTGAGCCTTAAAGGTCTTTACAGATCAATAATCACAGTGTTGATGAGGAATCCTTCCTAACATCACTTTCTGGCTTTGACTTATAGGGCGGATACCCTGGGTTCAGCAGAAAGACATTTCAGATAACCAGGATCTGATCCATAAATGGATTTTTAGGTCAAAGCCAACCTTTTTAATTGTGCCCGGAAATTAATCAATTGCTAGCACAGGTGTTGCAACAAAGGAACTGTGTGTTCCCTATAACTAGCCTCAATCAGTCTGGCTGCTGCTGTTTGAACAAATTGAAGTTTACCAGCACTCTTCAAAGACAGCCCAAAATAGAACATGTTATAGTAATCCAAATATAGAGCTTGTAACTAAGGCCATAGCCAGATTAGATGTTTCTAGCAACTGGCATACCTGGCATACAAGCCTTCACTTTGCAAATTTACACACAATCACTGCTTTCATGCTCAGGTTTGATTTTTTTTACATGATGCCCCTTCCACACAGCTGTATAAATCCACATTGAACTTGATTATATGGCAGTGTGTACTCAGATAATCCAGCTCAGATCAGATATAATCCAGTGCAAAGAAGCCCAGAAGGATATGCCATTGTATGTAATGGGACCTGAGCATTCATGGATTTTGGTATCTATGACAGTCCTAGAACCAAATCTCAGTGTCTTTAATGAAAAGTGTCCATTTTCATTAAAGAGAGGGATGCCAAACTTAGCATTCCAATCAAGTGATCATAGTTTGGGGTTGTCCTTATATAGGTCAGTGTATAAAAGATCCCTGATCACTCAGAACAGCTTCATTGGCTAGCTATTTTGAAACACAGCTATGGCAGTAAACAATACATGTTATCTATATTTCAACTTTCTTAGCAACAGAGTAGATCTTCACATATACCCTAACAACAAGACATGCTCTAAGTTTTCACCATCAGCATCACACAATTTTCACCTCCACGGTCCATTGAAAAACCAAGGAGCTGATTTGGTTCCACTCTGTAAGGATGATACTAACGCGGCGCCCCTTCCACTCAGCTATATAATATCCACATTGAACTGGATTATATGGCAGTGTGGGTTTAGATAACCCAGTTCAGAGTCAATATTATTGATTATCTGCCTTGATATTCTGGATTATATGGCTGTGCGGAAGGGCCCTAAGGAGCAATTCTGTCCAGCACCCTGACAATTGTCCCATTTTAGAAACTGTTAACATCTTTCACAGAATTGCCTTTCAAGTCAGCAGGAACCTCCTTAAGAGCCTTTGGGAATCTGGATTCATGAAACTCCTGTCACTGACCATCTTCATAAGTCTTCATTCCTGCAGAGGCTTAAAGTTCCAGGGAATCTAAACCCTAACAGGTAATGAAATGTCAGTGACAACAGAATTATATACAGTTCCTTTACTCCCGGATCACCATCATCCTGTCCAGTTCAAAAACGAAAAATTTCAGAAATATGAATAGTGCTAGATGCTATTTGGGACAAAGGTACAGTCATCATGACATTGTGTGTGTATGTGTGTGTGCTGAATATTTTAATTTATATGCAAAGATGCTCATTTAACAATATGAGAATAAATCAATAGGAAGATAAATAGTTGTTTGAGGATGCTTGCCATAGATGCAGGCGACACGTCAGGAGAGAATGCCTCTAGGACATGGCCATATAGCCCGAAAAAACCTACAGCAACCCAATAGTTGTTTGATTGTGTAATTTTCACCTTCTAATTAAAAGAAAATGCCTTAAAAACCCAAAACCTTGTGTACACTCACATTTGACCAACATATTAAGTTGCCCTGCTAATATGTCTGGAGCAATCCAGCTAGGTAAATTCTGTGCTCTTTGCATTATTATTATTTAAATTGACAATGCCCTGCCAAGCTTATAATCTCAGCTTTTTAGAAAATAAATTTGAAAAGTAAAATGCAAAATGTTTGAAGCAGCTATATGGGAAAGCTGTTCTTATCCCAAGCTACTCTTACTAATGAGCAAGGTGTTTGTTTAAGGAGGAAAGCATCTTGTATTTTCAGATCTACATGTTTATATGACCTTCCTTTGTTAATAAATGTTAATATTTATTGTTTTTCTTGTTGAGATTTTGTTTGATCTCCTATGACAAACAAGACTGTGATTAGTACAGCTGTACAGTTCTCCTGGTGACTGCCTGCATTCCCTAGATAGCAGCATTAGTGTCTGCAAAAGCAGTTAATGCCGTAGTGTTTATCATTAGTGACAGAGGCAGGAAAGGACCTTTATGTAACTTTTATCTTTCACCTTGTCAACAGAAGTTGATGAGCTTTGTGATTTACATTCATGAGTGATATTCCAATATTTATATTTGTTACACATAGACAAGTACTAAGGTAAACTCATCTAACTTGATTGAAATTAATTAAACTATTATTGTATTGTGGGAAAGGCAACTGAGCCGTTTTATTTTTATCAGATTCTCAACATGCATTTCCTCAGTGATATTTTGCATTAGGGACCAAAGCTTCAAGCAGAATATTTCTTACCCGTGAAATCCATGCATGAAAATGAGCAGAAAGAATTCTAATTGTGTCATCAGCTGCAGCTGAGACCTGCAGTGGTATTTAGAGATACAGATGGAAACAAACATGGCTTGGGTAGATTGCCTGCTACCAATGACTGCACTATGAGCTGCTTTAGCCACTGTGAAGGAATAAGTGTCAGCTGGATACACTGCATAGAAATTGACTTTAACCATGGGCAGTAAGCAATAACAGATCAGCTGCTTAGTGGCCTCTTTGAGAAGGGCTCAGTGTCTGTTCTTTGCCTGTGAAGTGTCGTGGCTACTTTAGCTTATTCTTAACTTTTGAAAGCTGCTTAGCAAATTTGAGATTTCTTAACAGAATATTCATTATGATTGAATGCTATATTCAGGTAATACTTGGATTTTTTAAAACTACCTTTTATTTTAGGTAACAAAAGTAAACTATTTGGAAATACTTTTGTGGTTGTTAAATGTATATTTTCCAAAATATACTTTCAAGATTTGAAGAGAGTAGAAAGGGTGAAAGGAAGACCAAAAGCCAGCACAATTTTGTGTCATCTGCAAACTTAATGATCATGCCTTCTTCTAAGTCATTAATAAAGATGTTGGGTAGGACCGGGCCCAAGACGGAACCCTACGGCACTCCGCTCGTCACTTCTTTCCAGGATGAAGAGGAGGCATAGGTGAGCAGCCTCTGGGTTCGTTCACTTAACCAATTACAGATCCAACTAACAATAGTTTTGCCTAGCCCACGTTTGACTAGTCTTTAAAGCTCCTGTGTATCGACAAGTCTGGTCAACTTGTCACACCTTTTCCAAACAGTGCTTAGTCTTAGACCTTATTTTATAACATATCTCCAAAGTCCTGACATGCTTTTAATATGCAAAAATTACAAATATTTCTAATATACATGGAAAGCAGAGTTCACATGATTGAAACTGTTTTATCAACTTAAGTTGATCTATAATACAGTAATTGGAAGATTTCTGTATAGAGATCATTGTGTATTTTTAAAAATAAATTTGAGGCTCAGAGAAATTTTTTTATATATCTATAGCAAGGTTGTGGTATTTGAGAAACTAATATTTTCTTCACATTCTTTTGCATATGAATTCTGAACATACAAGGTGTTTCCTGCAGTACATTTTGCACCCCTACTCTCCTGGTTGGAATTTTATTGTGTTGTTAAAATATACCATTGCCTAATATATTTTATTATGTTATCACATAAATCTTCAATCACATAAGTATTGATTAACCCCCCCCCCCCCAAAGCCAATCTTTATTGCCTCTGTTACTTGCATTTGCAATATAATCCCTGCCTAATACAATAAGGCAGTGTTATCAAAAATGTGCTCCAGCACCTTTGGGGCTCTGTAAAGCATACTGTGGAGCTCTGCAGTTATTGCCTCTTCCTTCTTCCTCCTCCTTCAAGCTTTCCCTCCTCTTTCCTGCTCCTCCTGCATCCCTTGCCACCAAAAGCATTATCTCCCCACCTTCCTTGCTGCCAAAAGCATTTTGCCTCACTCCACTTGCTTCCAAAACCCTATTTCCTTCCCACCACTCAGGGGGTGCTTTGATTGGCAGAAGGGGATTGGATTGCATAGTAGGAGCAACACCCTCCTATATTATTATTATTATTATTATTATTATTATCACCATTACTATTGCAAAGCCTGGTTTGCTATCTTTTGGGGGTGCTTTGATTATGCCTTTCCTGGATGGCAGAAAGGGATTGGACTGCATTGCCCCTGGAGTCTTCCACTAAAATACTGTTAAATTCATGTTAGTTAAAATTGTTCTTCAAAAGCTTGCCCATTTCTGATCTGTATACAACATAAATAGATAGATAGATAGAGTATCTAAACAAATTTTGGAACTCCAAAGAAACTTCTGCTTCAAAAAGTGCTCCACGGTTGAAAAAGTTTGAGAACCCTGCACTAAGGAATAGCTTAGTGTTGACCAACAGGAATATTTAAAAAAAATGTTAAATATCTACTTAATTTTTTTGTGTCCCAATGTCATCAATATAATTGGAGTGTAGAAATTCTGTAGATTTGGACATCCTTTTAGAAGTCAAAATGCTTTCAGTATCCTTTTACAATTCAACCAGGATTGTTTAATAATGTAACAAATAACAAATATTAGGGTCAAATATGCCTTAGGATACCTGAATCTAGTTAACAAAGATTAATAATGTAACTACTAATATTAGGGTCAAATATACCCTGGGATATCTAAATCTAGTTAACAAAGATTCTTATTATAATTGCTATCATGGATTGTTTGACTAAATCTTCAGCCCTCCTCCAGGAGTTACAATTCCAGGTTCAGCTAGCACAATGTATAATCTGAATTTAAGACAGTGATATGATAATCTATACAACCGATCATAAACTAAAGGAAATTATTACTTTTCTGGCATGGCAGTGTATCTGTCAAAATGGCAGGGTTGCTCAAGATAACATGCCTGTTTGAAACTATGGTGATTGATAACCTAGATGTTGGAATGACATGCTGCAAAAATATTTAAATTTCAACTTCATCAGAGAAGGAGATGGGGTTGGTGAAAAGCCTCAAATCAGAACTATATTTATTGTAAATAAGATATGGGCATATCTAATTTTAGATTCTACTGAGATATGTTTAATCTGAAGGTCCATTGCTTCAAACACCAATGGTGATCGGGGGGGGGGGGTGTATTCTTTCTCTGGATAAGTGTCTCTGGAGTCTGCTATCCACTGAGCTGACTCTTGTGCTAGCCGGGTGGCCACTGCATGGACTAGCAACTCTGTAACTGGTTCACTGCCACTGGACTGCTACCTTTCTCTTATCCTGTCAATCTGACAAGTCAAGAGATTTCAGTCTTTTCTTAATTAGCAATCTTTTTAAAATGTCAACTCCTATCTACTGTATCAATCTATTTTTAATGTATTTTATGACAAGCGACTGCTGAGGACTGGAAATTCTTTTGGAATTTATTCGATGCAAGAAAGGAAAATTAGTCTGTGGTCTACAGTTCTTTTACACAAATTGACAGATCATGAAAAGGCATTAAAAATCATTATCGCCATACAGAATTTCTGTTTATGGAGCCTTTCAGTCCTTGGCAGAAATGAAAGCCTAAAACTCTTTTTTTTCAGTATCAGTTTTGCACCTGTCTGTGTGACTTCTCTCCCATAGTTACTGTAATTAATGTGACTAGATTCCAGAGGACAATGTCCCAGATTCTGGTGCCTTAGAACTAGATTGGTTGAATCCTTTTGTATTTAGGCGTACCAATCAAAAGAGCAGAAACATTAAACAAAATATCATTTTTATTATTGTACACATTCCCTTCTGCCTTTCAGGTTTCTTCATGAAAAATGTGCTACAAATTCTTTCATGTATAATACTGATATGCTAAGCATTTGCATATCAGTTCAGGAATGAATAAAACATAATCCACTATGTTTTCTATAATTCTAATAGGCAGTCTCAAATTTAGAATACCAGTTTCAGCTCTTTGCATCTGCTTGTGTTGGCCATTAGTATTTTGGATTTCTCCTTGAGCATTTTTGTCAATGTTGTCAAGGAGAGCATAACAAAATGAACCATGACTTGTGCAACCACTGTCAATAATTCAATTGCTTGATCTTTGCCTTCAGTTATTTGCCATCAAACCCTTTTCCTTTGAAATGAAATCACTTCTTTTTTGTGTTGCTTTCTGAAATCTTTTGTGAGAATCAGGTAAAGTATGTTACCTTTGTTGGGTGTTTGGAAAGCTACCATTGGCTTGAGGTGTTTTGGAGGAAGAACCATTGTTTTACCAGAAAACCCCCTTCATTGTTATTTATTCAGCACTTTGACTAGGTCTTGTATGGAACATTTTCCTATTTATATCACTGCACAGGTAATTTAATATGGAAGTGGGCTGAGGTGATTTTTTGGTTCAACTCTTCTCTGGGGTTTGGGATTATCTGATCAAATTTAGATTTAAATTTACCATCTAAATCTGATGGAAAAAGGTATCAAATTCCTCCAAATTTCTTATTAGAAATCCCAACTTCTACCATTAATCAAAATCAAATCCAGTTCATTTCAGTTTGTAAATGCTGTAATCAAGGCAGCTATATGCTATTCACAATTTTCTTAGATCCAAGATTGGTTTTGGCCATTTCTCTGTTCTAAACTGTTGGGAAGTGAAGTTTGTGAAATGAGGCTTGAAATCTGTCTAGCATTTCTTTAACCATATTATATTCTTTTTTATGTCTTCTAATAAATAAAATATAGTCACTTTAGCAATGACATTTTTTCAAGTCTTTCCATTTAACCTACTGACTAATATAGGCAGGCGAGTTTTCAATAGAAAGATAATTCTCTTTTACCTCTACGAAATTCTTTATCTTAGCTTTCCATTGTTAAAATATGGTGACTAGTTAGTTGGAAATTTTATAGTAAAGGCTCTGTTAGCTGAATGATTATCTCAGAAGTGCTTTGATTATGTGTGTGCCTGGCAGAGGGGTTGGACTGGATGACTTTTGTAGAAAGTTTCTTCCAACTTTTTGATTCCATGATTTTATGATCTAGCAAATATATTCTTGCTGGTCTAAACAGTGTGTGTTTGTGGAAAAACTGAAAGCAGCAGCATAATGTGTGACAATACCCTCTCACATACACATACATCCCCCCTCCCCCAAGTGGAAAACAAACAACAGAAAAACAAAATGGACCACTGAAAATAATTAAGTTCTGCTACATTTGCCCTTCTCCAAATTACCATCAAGCAATCTAATTTGTTTCTCTTCTGAGAAGTCAGACAAGTAGCCCTAAATTAGTGGTGGTGAACCTTTTAGAAACCAAGTGCCCAAACTGAGAGAGGGGCACTCAGGAGGGTGAGGGGGTGGGGTGGGTCGGTGAACAGGAGGGTGGCAAGCAAATGATCAAGGGGCAGGCAAACAGGTGAGTGTAGCAGGCAGGCAAGCAGATGAAGCAGAAATGGGCAAGCAAGTGAGCAGGGAGAATGGGCAAGTGGGTGAGCAGGGGGTGGGTGAGTGAGCAGGGCAGGTGGGCAGCCAGGGTGGGTGGGTGGGTGAGTGTGTGTGTGTGTGGGGGGTGGTCCAGCAAGGGGGCAGTCAAACAAGTGGGGGTAGACAGGCAGGAGAGCAATCAGGCAAGTGGGGGCAGGGGCAGGCGAATGGGGGAGTGGGGGAGTAAGCAAGTAGGTGGGTGAGCAAGTGGGTGGATGAGCAAGTGGGTGGATGAGCAAGTGAGGGGCAGGAAGGTGAGCAAGTGGGCAAGTGAGCAGGGGTGGGCGAGTAAGCAGGGGGGCTTGGCTGAGTGGGCAAATTAATGGGGACAGGCAACAGCATGAATGCCAGGAGAGAGGGTGCTGCATGCCTCTTCTGGCACGTGTGCCATAGACTAACAAAGACTGCCCTAGTACAGTTCTGTAGCTCTATCTCAGACATGGGCAAACTTTGGGACTCCAGTTGTTTTGGATTTCAACTCTACTAGCTGTCAGGAATTATGGGAATTGAAGTCCAAAACACCTGGAGGGCTGAAGTTTGCCCATGCCTACTCTAGCTTGTTAAGTTCAGTGCAAATGAAATAATAAAAACTTGGGAGTTTGCTGTAGCGAGTTCTAATGTAGTTTAATTTAACATTTAGACAACTTTTGTAAAAGTTAAAGATTTACGAAGGGTTAGAAAGACTTTTTCTTTGAACTCTGGTTGATGGTCTTACATATCTTTATAATAACTCTGCAATAAACGTCTAATATATCTTACACTAACAACTCTGAACTAAACAGAGAAAAGGACCGAACATCTTATCTATATCATATGTCATCCAATAGGAGATCAAAATTCTTACTCAAAACAGTTTTTAAAACTGGGAATTTCTTAAGATCTTTTTGATAAACCTTTCAGTGTTTCGTCTGTATCATTATTTTGCATCAATTGGAAAGTGATTTGAAAACCAAGGTGATAGAGTGTCAATCTAATTCATATACTAGTGAAATGAATACATTGTTGTAAAGAGCAAAATAGAGAACACCATAGAAAATAATACATAAGAGATATAAATGAATAAGTGCATGAATTATAGATTTTTCTCCCAGCACAAAAATCAAATTAAAGATATGAGGGTATTCTAAAAATGTGATGAATATTCAACATTATAAATAATTACAAGAAATGCAAGTAGATTTTGAACTAATAAAAGTGGAAAGAGAAAAAAACTCAGATATGAAGATATGCTTTCTGAGTTTTTACGACCTTTGACAGACATGAAATGCATGTGTTCTCAAACTTTTTTTGGCTACGGTACCCTTTTTGAAGCAAAGGTTTGTTGTGGAGCCCCAAGAAATGTACACACACACACACACACACACACACACGAGCTGTGCAAAATTATTGTTAGTCCTTGTGAGTTGAATGACATTTTTTAAAATTTGTACTTACAATGTGATATCCAACATGTGGGTGTGGCCCGAACCAAATACTTAAGAATGAAAACTTACCCAATACTTCAGAAGCCTCCCAAAGTCAGTTTTCTTTTCAGCACAAGCAAGCCAAGCTAAGCCAAAAAGGCTGCCATTCCTCTTTAAAGTAATGGCCTCTTACCATTAGGAGAGGGAGGCAGCAGAGAGAAAGCAGAGTTTACTGGGAAGGAAAGCACAGAATTCTAGGAAATGTAGTTTGGGAAGCCAAGGAGCCCTATGCCAGAGATTTCAAAAGGCCCAGCCCTAAACTACTTTTTCCAGAATTCGGCTCAGCATCAGAAAGCCTTAGTCAGGATAAGTGAGAGATTTGTCCCTACATAGCAGCAGCCAGCCAGAGTTCCAATAAATTGTTGAATCTGCACGGAACAATACTTTTAGTAAATAAATCTCCGTGCTGGGAAGAAATCGCTAACTGGAAGTTATATCGGTTAATATGAGAAACATTCAATGAGATAGCTGTTGTGGCTTTTAAAAAAAAGGGTTTTCATAAAAATCTTTTTAAAAATCCCTAAAATCAGTAGATGTATGAATATTTCTGAAAGTTGGGGGAAATTATCCCATTATCTTGTCATTTTATAGAAAATTCAAGGACATAGCTTTTGTAGGTTTTTTTAAAAAATTGTTTAGAAAAACTTTGAAAATTCACCAAAAATCCATGGATACATAAACATTTCTGAAACTTTATGTGCTAACAGTGATAAATGTGTTCTACCATTGTAGCATGTTTCACCCCAATAGATGTAAAAATGAGGGAGAAAGGAGCCCCTGAAGCTTCCCCACTTGCACAATTACTATAACAAAAAAGTAATGAAATTTTGTTACTCTTGTTACAAAAAAAAATAAAATAAATTCACTAATAATACTTTAGAAACACTTTCTAAGCCAAACACTGTCACTGTAGCACCCATGGGCTCGTTCGTGCCACTGGGGGGGGGGGGGTGACGCGCCGGGGGTCCCGTTGGCATTGGGACCCGCACAGGCTGGAAGGGACTCGGAGGATGAGTTGGAAGGCCCAGAGCAAGATTGGTCAGCCGTGCCTTTGCCCATTCCACCTGTAGAGAGTTTTGCCTGGGATCTCGAGTGGGAGCATTCTCCCGGGGAAGGAGCGGACCAGGTGGAGATGGGAGGCAGTGAAGCAGATAGCGGAGATAGTTATGAATTCCCAAATGGCCGAGGTTCCCAAGAGCTGGCCGGGCAGCAGATGGAGGCTAGCGGCTGGGAAACTCCGGGGGAGGCTGCTTCTCAGGAAGATAGCGATACTGGACTGGAAGAGCGGGGCCGTTCTCATAACAGGCGCAGGGACATAGAGGAGGGCAGGAGGAGCTGGCATCTGTCCCTAGACCGTCGCCGTTCGGAAAGTAGAGACTGGAGACGCCGGGCCCTAGATCGTCGGGGTTCCAGGCCGAGGGATTAAGAACGGCCCCGTGGGAACTGATCGTCAGTTCTCCGGCCACGTCTGATCTGAAGGGCGTAAAGCGGAGTGAATCCTGGAGCCTAGTTTGGCTCGCCTTAGACCAAGACCTTGCCTTGTTTCCGATTCGCATTGGTGCGGATCCCTTGCTTCGTTCCGGATTGAATCCGGGAGTCTTGCCAAGCTTTTTACCACATTCGTCTTTGGATTTACCTTTTGGAACTTTGCTTACTTTACTGAACTGCAGCTTCGTGCTGATTGCTCTATTCTATGAACTTTCTAAGTGAATTGCCTTTTTGGATTTGTTTTATTCAATAAACATAGTTAGCCTTTACTACTTCTCCGTGTATGTGTTAAAGGGGCAGTTCTAAGTCGGCGATTGCGACAGTCACCCCCAATTTTGAAACATTTTTTTTCATTGGACGCACAGCCCTAATATGTATGTGTGATGTGTGTGTATCTCCATCTCACGCATGGGCCAGGCCAGTAGCAGATGGATGGAGTGTTTGTATGAACAAATTCACACAATGCAAAAAACAGAAAGAAAGAAAGAACAATACAACATTTAAAATGAAGAAAAATGTAATTAACATAAACTTAACAGTATTTCAATGGAAGAGCATTGGGGCCATCCAGTCCAACTTCCTTCTGCCATTCACGAAAAGCACAATGAAAGCACCCCATGAGCGGTGTGAGGTAAATATGGTTTTGGAAGCAAAGAATGCAGGGGAGAGGAGGGTTCGGTTGGTAAGAAAAAAGCCTGGGCAGTTAGGGAGGCCAACCTCCCTAACTGCCCAGGCTTTTTTCTTACCAACTGGGTAAGGAAGGGACTGGGTGGCAAGGAAAAGTGTCTGGGCTTTGGGGGAAACAGGGTCTGTGCTCCAGGATGCTGCTGCTGCTGTTTCCATCAGCTCAAAACTTTAATTTTACTGTATTTCTCAGGAGGAGGAAAGGGGGAGGGGGAGGGGAAGATACAGCACAGCACCATAGAGCCCCTCACTACCACTCGCAGAGCTTCAAGGGCCCTGTGGAACATAGTTTGAGAACCTCTCATGAAATGCATGCATCTGCACATTCATAGTTCCAGTTGACAGTAAGGGCAGATGACAGAATACCATGGAGGATGTGAGATTAGACTGTTTTAAAACATATGGCAACAGCTTTTCCCACTTCCTAAAAAGAGCTTTTCTTCTTTTAGCAAAACCACAGACAAATAGAATATGCTCAGTTAAAAAACAATGTTCTTGTATAATTATGATGATAATTTTTTTTAAAAATGTGATATTTGGTGCCTACCTGTACTGTACCAATACTATTTCTTCTCCTTTGTGTTGGCATGTGGAGCATTTATATATTTACACATTGTGAACGTATTTTGTGAGAAGCTTTGAAGTGTTATTTTGGGTGTGTTCTTGCAAATGTTCCATCAATATGTTTATATACATTTTGGTGAAAATACAAACAAACAGCACCCAAATCCACTGCTAAATAACACGTAATAAGGCGAGCTAAGAATAATTCAACAACAAAATAATAGTATTACCATAAAATATGGTTTAGTAGATATAATTCATCAGTAATGTATTAATATATCCATATAATATGGTAGTGAGTCATACAATGTCATATAAAGTAACAATATACAAATATTTCATAAAGCAAAGCAATATATTTGAGCGGCTTCAAGCCTGCATAAACAATCATACAGCATGAACTATCACAATATAATTATCATAAAGCATATATCCAATATACAAACATAGAGTTCATGCATGAACATAAGTATGGCAATAAGCCTAAAGGTAGACCCTCAGTACATAAATGCGGCTATATAGCCTGCAACATGATATATGATCCGCACTCTCCCAAAGTTCAATACAGAAGGCAATTAAAGTCTTGTGTGGGTGAGAGAGACAAGCGGATCAAATCTGGTCGACGCGTTTCGCCTGTCGGCTCCTCAGGACCGGGATAATCTTTAAGAAGGTGAATATTCCTGGAATGAGCATATAAAACTATATATACTGTGTGTGTGTGTGTGTTTATATATATATATATATCTATCACAGTATATCAATAACATTAATAAAGCTCAGATAAAGACAGTGGAGAACACGTCTAAACAAAAACATAAAGAGATAGCTGACCTTGAAATGAAGTAAGCAACAATTAGCCTGGCATAGGCCTGCGGGTCAGCGGTTTCTGACAGGGGAGGGGATGGAAAGCACTGGGAGTTTAACCCTTTCCGAACCAATTTCAGGTGAGTTAAATTAAAGTTTCTCCTATTAAAAGCTGGTCGTTGAGCCCGAATAGAGACTCACACTTTAAACAGATTATCCAATCTCTTTCTAATGAAAGTAATCTAGTTTTGGTATCCATATGGGGTTTGGATTCGAGTCTTTCCAGGACTGTTACTGTAAAGTCTTCGCAATTGTGTTTTTGTTCCAAAAAATGAGTGTATAATCTAGAATTGTCCGATTTGATCCTAAAGCGTGAACGATGCTCCTGGATTCTCAAACGGAGCGGTCTACACTGGGGAAACGTGTTATATACATTTTGGCCCAAGTTTTCGAGTAAAGAAATCCATAAATACCTTTGAGCACAGGTTGTTTTTTTTGTTTTTTTGGTGACCCAAGAAACTGTGCATATGAAAAAAAGAGAAAAGGCCACCAGAATTGAGGTAAAATAGCTGTGTTCCCTATGTTTATCCATTTCAAGCTGTAGAAAAATTGTCAGCTTGATTAAAGTAATGCTAATTTTCTTTAAAACATTCTAGATATTTGAGTGGCAATAGTCCTGGCCCCAGGGCCAGCTCATAGCCACATGTGATGATAGTATACCTTTCAGCCATTTAATGATACAAAATGGTGTTGTTTTTCTGACTATACCTAACATAAACCTGCATTTTGAGGATATTAGGAAAATGACATTCCTATAATGACAATGTTCAAATAAGTAGGGTGAGAGATAGTAACCCTACCAAGAAAACACAGTTGTATTTATGTAATGAGGTTTATGAAACCATAGCACAATTTAAATATTAATCTAATGGGATTTAGGCATGGTTAATTTTTGTTGGGTCATGCCCTTCATACTTGATCCATTAACCCATTAAAGCAGATACGTATTGTTAATCTAGTTTAGTCCTACTAAGTGATATGATAAATAGATATCTATCTGCACATAAATCCTTCCAATATCTCGCGATTGAAATTAATTAAATCCAGAATGGCTATTATAAATGCTATTCGTGAAAAATGCATGAAGTAATCAGTTATATTGCAGAAAATATGTATCATCCATTGATGTTTGCTATCGCAGAGATGAGCATAACATATAATACGGAGATCATATCAGAATAGGTTTGTCTTTTACTGCTTTCTCTATATGCATACACAATAGACTATATGCACTGTTAATGATTTGAAGAAGAAGGAGAAATGGGATAATTTATCTAACGCTATCATGCCATGCTGGAGATCACCAGAGATTAAAAGGTTGGTAAAACAAATTAAATAAAGCATATGTTCTCTTTTACTTAACAGCATGAAAGAAAGAGTGTCACATAATATATCATCTGATGACTTATGAAATTAACTGTTAATATATCTATTTCTATCTGAAAGAATCAAACTCCTATACTTTAAAAATCAGATATTTTCTCCTTTTACAACATTCACTTGAGATGTAATTCTTTCCCCATGAGACTCTGAGGCTTCTGTCAAAATCTAAGAAAGTATCTGCAATTATTTGGCATCTATTTTATATTTTAAATTTATATACACACATATACATATATATTGTGTGAGGGATGATTCAATGTGCTGTGTATTTGCAAGCTGTACTAGAATACTTTTTCTCAATAAAATACTGACGCGGCTAATGTAAAAAAATATCTATCAGCATGTTATTAAATGTATGAAATGGGAAGACAGGCTAAGGCAATGAAATAAAATGTCAGAACAAATTGTGACTTTACAGTTTGAGCTTGGTAGCTCACCAGAGGTCCTCCTCAGGACCAATTCATCTTAAAATGTGCACGGGCTTTGAAGTAATACCACAGGACGCCTATGCCTGTACCAGTAGCTCTGATCAAAAACGGTAAATCTTTTTGTCACTGTGTATTGTGTGAAGCAATCAATCTCAATCCCTTAGGACATGAACTTTGTGGGGGAGAAAAATTGTTTCGCCCCCTTAGCAAAAGAGTAGCAAATCAAATTCAAACGGATGTTTTGTCTGGGTTGAAGAAAAGAATTCAGCATGTAGAATATATCCATTTTGAAAAATGTACTGAATAATATAATGATTTGCTAGGAGGAATATTTTCAGCATCATTAATATTTCACAAGAGCTATATCTCGTCTAAAGATAGACTGACAGTATAGTGGAACACATACTGGATGCAATGCAATTTATCTTTTTAGAAGTTTTAGATATTCTTTATTGATTTAGCAATTTTATTCCTAATTATCTCTATGATGCTTTCCACACCCATTTCATATCATTGCTTTAATGCAATATTGACTTTAAAAGACATCATGAAAGAATCACATTCCTCTTAGTGATTATTAATGTCACTTTATGCAGGTCATAGCTCATGCAGGAGAAAGGTTTGAATGAGTTTCTCCTAATTATGCTTCATTTATCAGATTTCAGCAGAAAACCATCTAAATATTACAAATACTGAATAAAGCAAAGGTGTCAACATTTTAAAGGTAAATATAATTCAGTGTTAGCACAAGTATACATATTTAAAGTTTAGAGATAATTAAATATAACAGAAATGTGACTAATGGGCTGAATCTATTTTTCACATCATTTTGAAATATATGTACACATTTATCTGTCTAAATGTATGCACTAGGATGCTTCCTTGTACACATCCTCATTGTGGGTTGCTAGTGCACTTCAGACTGCTAATCTGAAGCCAGATTAACTGTACATGTTTCTTTTATTTTGATCAAATTTTATTGTATCTATAGCTATTGGTTCGAATCCAGGGAGCGGACTGAGCTCCCACTGTTAGACCCAGCTTTTGCCAACCTAGCAGTTCGAAAAGGTGCAAATGTTAGTAGATCAATAGGTACCGCTTTGGCAGGAAGGTAATAGCACTTCATGCTGTCATGCTGGCCACATGACCTTGGAGGTGTCTACGGACAACACTGACTTTTCAGTTTAGAAATGGAGATGACCCCCCCCCCCCCCCGAGTCAGACATGAGTAGACTTAATGTCAAGGAAAACTTTTACCTTTACCTTACAGCTATGGTGTATGACACAATATGGGATTCTTTCTGTCCATAGATAGTGTCAAAGACAATAAACTCTTCAGCAGATGATACTGGTAGGATACAGCTATCTGTGCAACATCCCTGCCAGGATGTGCATATGTATGTTCAATTTGGAAGCAATTTTGATTATCTGGCCAAGCATACAGAATGATTAGCTAGAAAGCCTCTGACCAAATTCCATAATAAATATCACGGTGAACTCCATTATCTGCTAACATCAAGTTCATCTTAGTTTCTTGGTTAAACAGTTGATTGCTGAATATCCACCAGTCAAGGCTCTCTGCCTGCAATTGGCAAACAATGACACTAAAAGGAAATGTTACATTTGGGTTGAGGGAATTGATTCCGCATTTCTGTGATGTCTTTCTTAAGTGGATGCTCATTTGAAACACTGTCTCACTTAGTTCAAACAAATATTGAGTAAAGTATCTCATGAAGCCCAGGTGTCCCTTTGTTTTGGAGAAATTCTGATGCTTAGGCCTGAGGTGCTTTAAAGAGAATTCCAAATTAAGAGAAATTCAATCTGTAGGGTTGGGTCTGTTTGAACCAAGAGCCTCAGCTACCTAGCTTTAGTTTCATTCAGCCTAGCCTAGACATTTTGGTGATCCTCAGAATCCAGGATTTGTACTAGACAATCAAATTATTTCTTTCTGGGTCCTTCCAGACAGGCCCTATATCCCAGGATCTGATCCCAGGTTTTCTCTTTATTCTCAAATATCTGGCTGTGTGGACTCATGTAATCCAGTTTAAAGCAGAAAACCTGGGATCAGGAACTGGGATATAGGATCTATCTGGAAGGGCCCTCTGTTTCTCAAAGTTTTGACAGAGGCTTAGAGGACCTTAGTTAACTTGTCCTCCTATTTGTCCAGCCAGGAGTGTTAGCTAAGTTTTCACAAGTTCTAATATTTATTTATTTATTTATTTATTTATTATTCGGTTTTATATTCCGCTCCTCCCTGCAGGCTCGGGCCGGATTACAATAGCAATAAAATACACAATAAAACATACAGTAAAATTCGATAAAACACCCAATGCATAGCCAGTAGCCAGTAATAGACCACGAAGAGGTAATATCTAACCTATTTTAAATCTGTCTTTCCCTGCAACTTACAGTCCTTTCTTCACAGCTGATTTCTTCCTCCTCTTTCTCTGTTTTCTTAGAAACCCCTACAATTTCAAATAGAAAACAAAATTATTTTCAGGGCAAATCAACTACATATGAATTTTGTGCAGAATATCTCCCAAACTCTGATTATTCTAATTCATCCAATGTTTCTCTCATTAGAGTTTCTTGATACTCCAAAACAAGTTGATTGATCATTTTGAAGATTTTTGTAAACAGGCAATCCCTACGTTTATTTATTTATTTACAGTATTTATACCCTGCCTGTCTA
The DNA here is from genome assembly GCA_030556195.1 of Anolis apletophallus. NCBI lineage: Eukaryota > Metazoa > Chordata > Lepidosauria > Squamata > Anolidae > Anolis > Anolis apletophallus. Next base: position 28,304,780 of record JARBWK010000004.1, on the reverse strand, counting down.
ACCCCAAAGGGAACTCAGAGTAGCCTTACAAAAGGCAGCAATCTTCTGAGAGGGAGCACAGACAGAAAAGCAAAGCAATCCAAAGTAAGTGTGTGTGTGTGTGTGTGTGTGTGTGTGTATGTGTAGTTACATTTTAAAATGTACTTGTTCTGACTTGCATACATATTCAACTCAACAACAAAGCTACATAACCTATCTTGTTTGTAATTTGAGGATTGTCTGTTCTCTGTCCATCACCTTCTTCACAGTTCCTACTGTTCATTCAGCATGTTTGCTACCTCTGCCACATAGTTGCCACATTTTTTCCAGTGGTGCCAGCAATATGTGTACCTGTTCCAGCACATGGCCATAGCTCCTTCCATATGCCTATGGACTATCTTTCCAAGGATGCTTGATGCTACAGTTTCCATCTCCTCATTCATCTCCTCATTCTCCCAACTTGGAGATGTATGAACATCAGGTGGTCATTGGGGCTGCTTTATGGCTCCATTTAATGGCTCATGGTCTTTAGACTTCTCTGCCAAAAGATTGCTGATGCTTCATCAAATTACAAATCCCATGACCCCATAGCTTTGAGTCATGGCAATTAAAGTGATGTCAGTGCAGTCATTCCACAGTGTAGATGCAGAGTAAGGTCTTATCTTCATTGGTCAGCAGCCATGAACCAGAAGTAATTATTTGATATCTACATGTTAACAGAAGTTGGGGAATGGTCTGGAGTTTACATGGAGAACAGGACATTGGGGATGGTGTAGGGGGAATAGGATGGAAATTACTTTTGCTGTGTTTTTTTGCCAGGAAACAAAATACCCAGGGATGGCCACACACTCTCCAGAGCTGTGGTTGGCTGCTGCAATGACAATTGAAAGCCCAGACAAGGATGACCATTTAACTAGGCCAAATCGGGCTCGCTCAATCCAACTAAATAGTCTGGATTCCATCCCACTGCACTATGGGTTGGCGGTGGGTGGAATAGCTTCCCCCAAGGCTGGTCCAGAGTTTTGCTACAACTTTTGTGGCTGCTGTAGATGAACCCTAACTCATACTAGCCTGCAGCCAGCATAGACTGCATGAAAAGTGTATATACTTCCTCTGATTCTGTCCTTTAGCTCCTGAACCTCTGGACTAAATTAATTTCAAAAAGTAACTTTTGAAACTTTAAAAAAATTCTCCAGAGTTATTAGGACCACAATGTCATTTCTCCCCCTTTAATCAATTTACTTGTTAATAACACTTTAACAATGACAGTGTCAATGTTATCTTCAGTACAGCTCAACGTCAGGTCAAGAGGAAAGTTTCCAGTGTGTCCTGTTCTGTCTCTATTTTGAAAGTCTTAATAAGTCTTCAACCACTACACTTTGTATGAACAACATTATGAATGTGGCCTGCTTGCAATCCATTTTACTTGAAACATGCAGCAGTGAGACAGTATTTCCATCCCTTATTTTCACTCTTCTCAATGGAGACTGCCCTCTCCAATTCACAAAGGAACCATGTCAGTGAATCCAGTCAGGCAGGCATTGTTATGCTGTTCTGCTATATGTAGAAGTGTGCTCAGTGCTCAGCTGAGACCAAATGTCATTTTTGACTGTAAGATTTTTTTCCCTTTTTATTTTGTTTGACTGCTCTCAAACCTTAAAATGATCTACATTGCTTGTGCTACTTTCCTCCTCCCTTTTCCATTTTCTCTCCATCTCCTTATTTTATCGCAGTTAACTTTGGCTCCTTATTTATTTATTTATTTATTTATTTATTGCTGTATTTATATACCTCCTTTCTCAACCCTGGGGGACTCAAGGTGGTTTACAATATGTTAATGTCAAAAATGAAATATGAGCATGCTTGTTGTTTCATAGCTACAGGAGAAACCTATTTGTGAATTCAAAATTGTGGAGATTAGCACCTTTCAACAGTAATTCTGGGCATATGCTCAACAATGTTTAAATTGAGCTTGTGCACATCTATGGGAGTTTTTGAACATGTGCTGTAGAAAAACCACATCCAATTGCATCTGATTTTGGAAGCTAGAAAGTAGTAAGGTTGATTAGGAACTAGATGAAAGACTAACAAAGAGGTATTTTCTCAGAGCATCTGCATAAATTATATTTTCTGAATATAAATGCCTGTACAGAATATTGTGATCTTGACAATATGGTGTCTTATACAAATAGAAATTAATGATCATTATAAACACAGAGCCATCACAATAGCAGTTTTTGAATGCGTGGAATCAAAATATACAATCAATACATAATTGAATTTTAAATACCAATTATTGTGGTAGTTTCATAAATGGCCAATAGTAGATGGAAAATGTCAGAAATTACAACAACAGGCTTGTAACATCAAATAGCTAGGTAAGAAAGCATAGTTGCTACAGCACAGAGTAATGTGCAATTTCACAAGACTGAGAGGTTTGAGACTAAATGATTGAAGTTCTGGGGTTGCTTAAGAGGAGACATACTGGCATGATATACTTTTTCAATCTCAGTACTTTGGCCAGGGCAACAAGTGCTGAAATGGAAATATTCACATGTTTTGTCAGAGATATTACACAAATGCTAAAAGCTTGTGATATTATCAGGTAGGACCGAAAAATAATTATTGCTGAATCCCTGTTGTCTTGAGTAGAGATTATGTATCATGACATTAAAATGGTGTAGGACCCAGTTTCTTTTAGAGCGATCCGAAGTTTTTTATGATGTACACCAGTGTTTCCCAACCTTTTTTGAGCCGCGGCACACTTTTAACATGTAAAAAATCCGGGGGCACACCACCAACCAAAATGACACAAAATGACACTCTAACACAGTAAAGAACGGCTGGGGGATGGTGGCCTGCTGGGAGTGCCAAAGCCAGGGGAGGGGGAGGAGCCATGCCGTGCCATGCCCCGCCCCTCCCCCTGTCTTCACTTCTCCCAGCAGCTGCTCCAGCCTTGAGGGGGCAGTGCCAAGACAGCGGTGCCAGAGCCAGGACAATGGTGGCTTCGCACTGTCCCCTCAAGGCTGGAGCAGCTGCTGGGAGTGCCAGAGCCGGGGGAGGGGGCGGAGCCTCTCCACAGCTTCAGCTCTCCCATGGAGGAGCATGAGCGGTGGATGGGCTTCAGTGGGCGGGGCTCCTCCACGCGGCTTCAGCGAGCGAGGGGCGAGAGTCATGGAGGATTGGAGGCTGGTTGGAAAAGCAGCCGAAGGAGGCGGCGCCCTGGCCCCTTTTTTTTCTTCGCCACCGCCCGGCCCTTCCTCCTCCTCCCCCAAGCAGCAGGAGTTCGGCAGGAGGAGGGGGGAAGGAAGGGGGGCAGAGAGCTTTTCTCGCGGCACAGCAGGAGGTCCGTCACGGCACACTAGTGTGCCACGGCACACTGGTTGAGAAACACTGATGTACACTATCAGACTTTCCTACAATTCACAAAGTATAGGCTGATTTACTTCTGAAACAATTTGGTCTACTCCATAAACCAATGTACTGTATGTTTGCAATATGATTACCCATATTGCTTCCTTTCCTGAACCAAAGTTAGACATTTCATGTTTCTTGCTTCACCTATAGTAAAAGTTTTTGTTGTGGAATTTTGAGCATCACTGCTTGCATGTAAAATTAGTACAATTACCCTGTGGTTATTGCAATCTGTGGTGTCTCCTTTTTGGGGGGATTGGAATGTATGTTAGTTTCCAGTCTGAGGGTCATTGTTTTGTTGCTCATATTTGTTGACAGATTTTACTTAGAAAGACTAGATAATATATTCTCCATGTAATAATAATAATAATTCTTACCTGCTTCATCTTGTGACTAAAGGCAGGTTACAGCATATCTAAAAATACACATAGTCATAACCATTATATAAAATGTACATATTAAAATGTATTTCTACAAAATAACATATATTAAAATACACATTGTACCCTGTACCTTTCAATTTACCTTGAAAGATCACTGCAGGTATTGCCATCTCCTGATTCATGCGTTCCATATTCCATGATCCTACACAATCTGTTGCTCGGCTCCAGACTTTCCTTTAATGACTAAATCTCTGAATTGTGACTCTACCAGCAGCCCTGCTGACACCAGTATAGTCTCTTTCTCATAGAAACATGCAATCCCACCACCATGGAAAAGTATTGCCACTGTGGGATGTTAAATATTATTCATGCTTAACTTTCTACCATTATTATGAATCAAAAATCTTCAGTTTAAGTAGATTATGATTATAATTCATGAACAACATCTTATGTGTGTGGAATGCTACACTGATCAGGTGGTATATCATATTCTGCTGATTAGGAGTGATAAAAATATTTTAGCTGTTTTTACAGAGAGATGTAGATATTGGGGCTGTGCCAAGTCATTTGTACTTTGTATGTCCAATCAATTTTGTAAGGTTTTTACAAACTGCACAATATTAAGAAACACAAGTGGTGTCCACACCAGAAACTGACCTATGACTTTTCAGAAGAGTTTGGTTCCCCCAAAGGGTCCTGAGGCTCTTTTTCCCAAAGGTGGCTGAGAGCCCCCCCCCCCCAGGTGGACAGGTGGGAGAGAGGGATGCCTGGCAGGGTGGCCCCTCCACACATGGTTGGCCGTGCGAGAGAGAAAGAAAGAAACCTTAATATTGAGGCTCTAATGAGGGCAACCCTGGTATTCTGAAGTGAGCAGAATTCTAGAAAATGTTGTTTAGAACAGGGCCTGTAATTTGGGAAGGCAAGGACCCCTCTCTGCCACAGGGGTCCTTGCCTTCCCAAATTACATTTCCCAGAATTCTGCTTACTGCCTTGTGCCTCCTCTTCCTCCCTGAAAGTTTTAGTGGAGGAAAATCTGTGTTCATTCTCTAAAGGGATTTTGAGATAAAAGGGGATTGTTGGGGGTTGAATCAACCCTGTGAGGTAGACAACGTTGAGAGGCAGTAACTCTAAAATTTACTTAGTACGTTTCCCTTCTTCTTCTTCTTCTTCTTCTTCTTCTTGTTCTTCTTCTTCTTCCAAAGGCTGGATAAGCATCTGTTGGGGGTGCTATGACTGTGCTTTTCCTGTCTGGCGAAAGGGGGTTGGACTGGATGTTCCCTGCAGTCCTCAATTAAAATAGTGTGAAACATTCTAAAACTTGCAGGGTGGTGGTGGTGGTGGTGGTGGGGTAACAGTGGTAAATGTGTCCTACAATTGTATCATGTTTCACTCTGATGAGGGAGAAAGGAACCTCGGAAGCTTCCCCACTTGTGCAATTACATAATAAAAAGATAATAAAATTTTCATTATATAGCTATTGTTACAATACGGACCCCTTACGATATTTTAGGAACACTTTAGAAATGATTCCCACCACCAGTTATGAGTATTGAAACATTTTTTTATTGATCGCACAGGCAAAATAATGCTAAAAGACAAATAAAACTTTTTTGCCCAAACTCTAAATTCAGAAGTTCCATCATAAAGCCATATTCATATAGCAAATGTTAATATCCTTCAATTAATTTATAATGGTGCATATATTTTTTCAATTATTAATGCTTCATAGTCAAACCCCACATTTGCTAGATTTTGTGTTAAAGAATGTACGAATAAAATATCTGAAGATATTCAGGCCTAGATAAGATACAAAATCGTTTTGCTTTTTAGCAGTGAATATTTCATTTCCCATTAATGGTGGTTTTCCCTCACCAGCATTCAGATTCACCTTTGAACAATGATAAGAGCAAGGAGCATTTGGCACATTTTAAAATCAAATATGGAGTTCCTAGCATTGCTTAGTCTTGATTCTTTAAGTGTATTTTAAAGTTGCATTAGGCCTATTCTTTCTTTGAATAGAAAGCAATGAAATTACTTACAAAACTGAATTCAAACATGCATGTAGTTGGTGTTTAATTTATCAATGCGAACTATAGTTTGTAGAGATGGGGTGTTGCCAGGTTTTCCTCTGGTTTTTGTGTGGTGTTGGATCCAGTCAAATCTTCAAGTTGAAGGGTTCCTTTGACAGACAGGAAGCTGGTATGTAGTGCTGGAGGAGTATGGAGTGATACTTTTTGATGAGTTCTTCTCTGTACGTGCCTGGCACTACTTCACATACATTCGTGTTCAAAACAGAATTGTGGGGGATTCATAACCCTAGGAGTGGGTGAGAGGTGGATTGATAGAAACCTTTTTCTCCAATAGTATCTTCAAATTAGCAGAATTTTATGCTACATAACTTGGGCTAGACCTTTCCATCTTAAACCCTTTAAATATCCATTATTTTCCCCAGTAGTATTTTCCTACTAAGTCTCCAAACTCTTCCTTAAACTTTTCTAGGTTAAAAACGTAGTTAGGGGATTGAATGTGGAAGTGTTTTAAAGGAAAGTAAATCCCCATAGCTGTAAAAGCAGTATTTATTTTAGGATTTTGTGTTTAAAACTGCAGTTGCACCAAAACTCTGAACCCTATTGATATATGCGTTCTGGAAAGGAAACTGCATTTAAATTCTTAAATATGTAGCACTGATGGAAAGGTTGTTTTTCCCCCAGGGGGGTGGGGGCTACCTCTTAACAGTCATCTACTACACAGTCTTTAACTTCCTGCTGATACCGTTTTCTGTTAAAGGATGTAGTAGGTAATCATCTGATTGCCTAAGTGCATCTTGTCATTATTACAAACGGCTTGCTCTTTTCTAGAGTTCTAGTATTTTGTCCTTCAAAAGGAGGATTAGAATGAAAGTAATTTAAACAGTTTACAAAAGAAACCCCTATGTTCATATACAGTGGAGACTTTCAGCTTGTCTAAGTACTACTTGGGACAGATTTTTTTTAAAAAAAATATCTTTTCATTTACTTGTTTTCTATTTCAGTGAGACCCAATATACAATGCCCCACAATTAAGATCTTTGTTGCTAAAATCCTACCACAATTGTTATAAGGAGCAGAAATATGGGGGCAGAGTAACACAAAGCAGATTGAATGCATCTAGAATAAGTTTGTAAGAGCCCTTTTGGCCCTTTCCCCTGGGACACCATCTTCCTTGTTAAGGCTTGAAGTGGATCTTCCCTCACTTAAGGCCACAATTGATAAGCTCAACATTTCATATGGGAAGAGACTTCTGGAAATGGAGGATGAGAATATAACCAAACAATGCTTGATGGAGCAATATAAGCGAGGAGGTTGGGCTCAACACTGGTTAGCCCTGCTCCATCAGTATTTTGAGGGGTCAACAACAACCCTAATGCAGCTGAACAAGAGGGCGATTAGAGACAAAATCTTTGAGGTGGATGTAATTGAAAACTTGCGGACTAGTAAACAGCAGGGTTTCTCCACTTGGTATCCTCTACTAAAGAGTAACCAATATTGTCAACAATATCTTCAAGATTTAACATCTGTAGCCCTTAGAAAAGCATTTTCAGCCCTGCGCTTTCAAACAATGCCATCAGGCTGGTTAGAGGGAAGATATAGAGGGATCCCTCATGCCCAACGTCTTTGTATCTGTGGGTCTGGGGAAAGAGGATGTAACATACTATCTGTTACATTGCCCATTGTATAATGACCCTCAAAACAATCTCCTGGGAACACTTTTGGAAGAAAGGGCAGCATGGCAACAGTCAGCAGTTATCTGTGACTTGTTAGCAGATTATTCCAAAAAAGATTACATTAAATGTTGCCACATTTGCAGTTGCAGCTCAAAAAATTTGAGTCAAAATAGTAAACTCCACTGCAGAAGCGAAAAAAGGAAATGGAGATATATTGGGATGATGTCAAGCAGACATTGTAATTGTTGTCATGTCACTACTGCTGGATTTTTAAAAGCCAGTATATGGAACATGTTTTAATGTTTATATTGGAAAGTGCTTGTTGTACTTTTGGAAGTTGTATATTTTATGTCATGGCCTATGGCTAGTACAATAAACAATTCATTCATTCAATTTTGAATTGAGAATTTGCACATACCAAAGTATCTAGAGTACTATTTATGACTGCAGAACATTATAATGGGTAATGTTATGGTGTTCTTTGTTGTCCATTCTTCTCCCCTCATTGAGAAAATGTGCAGCGAGCAAATACTTCTTTTCCTAAAGTCAGTGTTCAAAACTATGAGAGACATTTGGAGCCTTTTGGATGTTCTTCATGTCCCACCTCTAAATGAAGTGAGGTTGATGATGAAGTAAAGCAGTCGTGCTCCCAATCTCCTTTGGTTGAAGTTCCTCTCAATCAGTATGGCCAGTTCCTTGACTGAATATTCTTAAACATAAATTTAATAACTCTTTTTTCACATGTTTGGCTCTGAATTTGCTTGTTTCTCTGCTTCTCTCCTTGACTTTTCATGGCCATATTTTAAACAGTTTTATTATGACATGTTGTTGTTTATTTGTTCAGTCACTTCCGACTCTTTGTGACCTTATGGACCAGCCCACACCAGAGCTCCCTGTTGACCGTCACCACCCCCAGCTCCTTCAGTGTCAAGCCAGTCACTTCAAGGATACCATCCATCTTGCCATTAGTTGGCCCCTCTTCTTTTTTCCTTCCATTTTCCCAGGTATCATTGTCTTCTCTAAGCTTTCCTGACTTCTCATTATGTAGCCAAAATACTTCATCTTTGCCTCTAATATTCTTCCCTCCGATGAGCAGTCGGGCTTTATTTCCTGAAGCCTGGACATGTGAAGTATCATGACATAACTTTGTTTTATTGGTATTTATGTTATCATTTTTGTGTTTGAAGGCTGCAATGTGTTTTAGTCTAGAAGAGACATAGATAAGTACTATGAATTAAGTAATGAAGGAAGCCACCCATGTACTAGTCCTGATGGTACATGTTTATTTTCACAGTCCCAAGGAAGCGCATGGAAGGGATAGATGTTTTGCATGTAATCCAAGGGAATATGCAATAAATACCAATAGGCCTGAAAGTCCCTGCTGCATCCCTCACTGACATGTCTTTATTCCCCTGACACTCTTAAAGGCCCAACAGCTTACTTCGGACAAGAAAATGAAGAAGGTGCAGTAGAAAACATGATATAGGGTGTTCCTTAAAGAAGCACTATTTCCCACCGAGGAGTTAAGTGAGACTGCTAGTATCCATTACTAACATTCTCCACCAGCTCCAAAGTTGCTCAGGAAGTGAACAACCTTCTTTCTCTGGAATAGAAGTGACATTATCCTCATTGCTGTCCACCATTGTGCACAATTCTAATATTTTACATTGGTATAATGGTGTTTTATGACGACATAGGTGCCATGGCTGTGAACTATCATTTTTATGTTCATGCTCTCTCAGCTTCAGATAAAAGCAATGGCAAACTTCCTCTGAATATATCATTTTGCAATAAAACTGTATGATAGCATCACCAAAATTCAGAGTTGATGTGAAAGCATATAATAACAAGTAATGATACAAATCACCATGATCATTCAGGGCAATATATGTTATATGTGCAGTCCTTTCAAATGTTTCCAATAAATAATTTTATTTCTGGCAATCTGTTGATCACCTTTAAAATGGAACAATTCAAGCAAATGGTCTAAACTTAGACAAAAAGGAAATTGGGGTAGTAACTGTCCTACATCACATCAGTGATTTTATTTTTATGGCTTTTTTTCTTGCCAAAGGAAAAATTATGCGATATGTCAGTGGTGAAAATAGAAACTACAATAAATGCAGTTTAATAAGATTATACTCCCTAGCTGACACTTCTGTACTTAACTGTATCAGCAACTAAAATTTGCCTCTAACTAATACATTTTCTATGTCTGTGTCTTTGAAATGCTAATAAACTTGCCACCTAGCGTAGCCTGACCTGCTTCTTCCATTGCCCATTTGGATTTCTGAACATTAGCATTTACTATTCCTTCTTAAGCTGCTCTGCGTCTCATTAAATTTTCAAGAGATGTGAAATAGGGCCCTGTGGGAGCAAGGTCTCTTGGATCACAGCCTAAATTCTTACCTTTAATTGTATTCCTTATTTAAGACTTGAAATAGTTTTATCTATTTCAGTCATCAAAACTGATTTGAAAAGTATGCTTCAGGCCAACTAACCTCTAGGTCAAAATTGATAGCCTGTAGGAGACGTGTGAATGGGCTCTGGACACTTAAAAAACTCTAGAAAACTGCATGGAAGACAAACATGTACAAATGTAACCAGTAAGTTCTGAAACTTTTTTGCCTTGGCATATTTTTTACATAGAGACTGGAAAAATTGCTTTTTGTTTACAATGTAACTTCTAGAGCCTCCGGTTAACAAGACTATGCTAACTAGAGATTTCTTAACTCTGTTATTTGATTTATCAGTGTGCTCCCATGTAATCGGTCACCTGTATTTTGCTTAATAACTTATGAAGTTTATATTAGGGACACATTAAAATTCCATCTACTTTGCAATCGGACAGTCCACTTATGGGATTTTAGATTTTTTTGGACTGAAGGTGGGTGAAGTGGTGTGGTCCACTCTACTGGATTAGTTCCTTTCGCACCTGAATCCCCAAAGGACAGCAGTTTCATACCAACGTGAAAGCATGGCTGACATGCTTTATTGCGTTAAGGTTAGAATGTTAAGGTGATCCCTATCTATCTATCTATCTATCTATTTATCTGGCTTGGTTGAGTCCCCAAAAATGCTTCAAAATTTGTTTCGAATGTAGGGTGCGCTGGTGGTTCGATTTTAAAGTCTCTTCTGGGAAAGAAATCAAAACTTTCCAAAACCTCTGAATCAATTTGTTAATGTGGGCATTTTTAGACCAATCCTGATGAAGCTTGCTACAGTGGTGGAACACATGGGCCACTGTTAGCTCATCAAATTTCATAACCTTTGACTTATCCATGGATTTTTGGCAAATTTTCAAAGTTTTTAAAATGAAAAACATTTTTGTAATAATAAAGAAAATCGGTTCCTAATTTGAAAGTGTTATTTCCTGTTTCATTGGGTGGTCTTTACTTTGAAAGTCATTGTTCTACTCCAGAAACTTTATTTGTGTGGCACAAACTGTGTTAAATTGGTGGAGAACAGAAATCATAGTACAGACACTATCAAGGGACATTTAGCCTGACCCCCTACTTCTGGGCAGAAAGGCACTATCCAAATTCTCCTAACCTACATTTGCTTCCTCTACTGTGTTGGAGGGGACTCTCAAGATATATCCATCTGTTTATTCCTATTTGCAGATATAATCATCATTTTATTTTATCATTACTTACGAACTGTAAAGGGCTGGCTAGCTGTGGCTGGCTACCCCAGATGGCTTGTTCATGGCAATCAGGCCAAAGTAAATGGATTGTTTTTAAAGCAGTTTGTGATCTCTTGGCTTTGCAAAAGTTGCTTATTGCTTTGCTGCCTTCTTTAGACTCCTTTGTAGATTCAACCAGTTTATTTTATATTTAGATGAACACTGCTACAGACAGCTATTTTTAGGATCATTCAGCCATTAGGGCTAATGAGCAGCCATGCATTGTGGAAAATATAGTTTAACAGCAGGGACTTTTGCAATCTCTACCATTGGGGGGGCCTGGCCTTCACAAACTACAGTTAAAGATGGCTGTGATTAGCCATGTCCACCGCTTCCCTTCTTGCAGCACCAGTGGAAAGAATGAGTTCTTTAAAATTCCCTTGCCTTTACCAAAGTTACTTAATGGTTGGGAAAATTAAAATAACTTTGGGAGACATCCGAATATTATAGGATATTTCTGAAAAAAGGTAAGTGGTTCAAATTCGGATCCTACCCCACCTTTCCTGCATGGTTCAAAACCCAGTTCGGATGTCCAAATTCATAACATTTTTCCCCAAATTTCAGTCATATCTGAAAGAATCTATCCAACCGTACAATCTGTCCTGTAGGTTTCCTTCCCTGATTTAGCATTTGTTTTTCTGTATCATTCAGAAATCCATGAGACAAATGTTATTTGTGTTTTTTTAGATATACAGTGAGCATTTCATTTTGCAAGTATAGTCCACTTCATTGGGGCTCTAGGTGCATGACCTGTACCAGGGGGACGACTTGATAAATGTGTGATTATTTTATGGGACAGAACATCTTTCTAGGAAACTCTAGGTTCTCTAGCATGAAGATCAGTAGCCATAACTGGGGCACCTTGAGATTCCTAGTGTGACAACCCCTTGTTGTCCGGCCCCAGACTGGACAATCTTTCGGAATCCAAACCGCTAACCCTAAATGCAAGGGGGCCTCGAAGTTACCTCAGCAACTTCTGTCTTGTGGCAGGGTAGACTATCTCCCCCACTAACCATTGAATTGCAGAGACTTTAAATTTCTCAGTAACCACTTGACCACACTGCCACCATTTGTCTGTCTGACCACTGACCTTGAGGGCCACCACCAATAAAAGAACTAACAGAGGTGTTTTTCTTTTAAGATGTAAATAATTTATTATGACACAAATGGGTACAAATCTTGATTGGTTTTATACTTCCTCAGAGGCACAAACTTATTCTGTTACACAAAACACAACTGGGGTTATACTATAGGGTTCCCACTAACCCTCTATAGACCTCTGGACTCTTCCATCTTTAACTAGGGTCTCTACACCCATAAAACTGGACTGCTCTCTTGCAGACCTTAAGACTAACTAAAGACTGAACTGTTCTCTTACAGTCCTTAAGACCAACTAACTCAAAACAAACTCCTCCCCCCTCTCATGGCAGTTGGCTTCCAACCGCTCTTCACCAACTGTAAAATTCATACCTTGAACATTCTAAAAGGCTCTGGCCCTGGTTGCTATGGCGACAGCTCTTCAGAGCTTCTGCCAAGCCTCCCTTCTGTCTCACCCACATCAACAATTCATAGGATATTCCTTTGAACTACACAAAACAACATACATTTAACATATGTTATACATTTACACACAAATAATCGACATCATTACACCTAGAAATGACATTTTAATCAAATGTGCAAAAAAAATCCACAGAAGTCAAACCCACAATTGTGGATGACCACCTGTAGTCTTTTCTTCATTGAAGGTAAATATCACTGCCCCCTTAGGAAATCATTCCTCGATGTTTTAGGAACTCACATTATTATAGCTTATGTTTGGTATTATAACATTAATCCATCTTTGTGTTTTCATAAAAAATATTGTGGAAGAAATTGTTTCTTCCAGGCTTTGTCTGTCTGCTTTGTTCTTGCAAATTACCTTTGAAAATGCTTTCTATGTTGCTTAGGAACATATTTGAAAAAGCAAAGTCTTCTAGGATAGATACATTCTCTCTTTTGGAAATTAAAAGAGGACTGCTTAGAGGACCCTGCTTATAAATAAATGAACAAACCTGAGAGCTTATGATTAGGAGCTTATGATCAGGTTAGTAGTAAAATGGTCATATAAATGGTCACTTACTAGCATAAAACATCAAATTAAATTGAAAACTCAATAGAAAAAAGTTTACCCTATATTGAGCAATAGCAGTTTAATTCTGAAAGTTTTTTTTTTTTTACTAAAAAATGCTTTTTGCACAAAAGAATTATAAAAGAAGAAATTAAGCCATAATAATAACTTACAGCCCTGTGCTTGTTATTTACACAAATAAGATACTAGAATTTATAACTTGAAAGATTTCTAGAAAGAAAATAAATATAAAAATAGTAGGTTATGTGAAGATTTCTGGCAGATTACTCATATAAATTCAAATGTCTTTTGATTTTATTTACATAAATATTACATTCAGGCATATTTGAAAATTATTCAAAGGTATTAAAAAGTGGCAATCACTTTATGCATGAGAATACTAATGAATGTGCCCTTAAAATGGTGTGATAGACAAATGTTAAGACCCATAGCATTAGCAAATAATTAACCAAGATAGTGTGTGTGCCAAACTGTCATAAGCATATCAGCAGAGATTGAAATCTTTGGAAAATAATTTGTTTTAAATACAGTACATAATTTCTGGGTATCTAAACTTGAATCATTTTTAAAGAGATGTTCCACCTTACCATTTTAAATTACCTTAGTCCACCCCTGGCAGCATATATTATTTGGAAATAAACAGTTCATACTAGCATTTCCATAATCACAAGAAAACAGGTCTAGCCCGGGCCAGAAATCTCAAATTTGTGAGCAAATTTTCTTCAGTGTTTTGTGTTTTGTGTGTGTGTGCGTGCATGTGAATTATGCACAAGCAACTTATATCCTGAAGACAGATGGTAAACCTCTTTCACACCTGAGCCAAAACTTCCCGAAATGTCTTGACTAAGCCTCAGCATCCAACCTTCTCCAGAATCCTCTGATACTTAGCGTCCTTTCTCCCTTTTCCCCATCTATTTGTGGATGTGTGGCTTGATTGTAAAACCAGTCACCACAAAATGATATGTGAAAGGATGGCCAGGCCTTCTGACGAAAATTTCCCCTGTCATATGCAGTGTCATGGTGCACAACAACACACCAAACAATATCTGGTCTCTAACCCTGGCATCATCAAATACATACAGTACTTCCCCCAATTCACCATTTAGACCCATATGTTCCACTCAGCAAATGATCCAGGAACCAGGTAGTTGGAGTGTAATCTGTCAAGGAGTTAATTCAGACCAGTTAAAGGATATCCACAGGGTTAAAAAAGATTCAACAGATTGGTCACCAGATGTTCAAAAGTCACATCAGCACATCCACATAAACAGTTTTCCCATTTAAACATCTTAAACTGTGTCATTTGGGCACATAGAAACAAAGTCTGCACTTAACCCTTGAAAAGCTTTTGCTTTGAACTGAACGGTGTATGCTTCCAAAACATTCATCTCTTTTGGCAAATGTCTTCTCATTCCCTGTAAAAGGGTAGCATGATGTCTGATCATGGGAAAGCCTGGAAGGCAACCCCAGTTTTCGTTTTCATCACAAATTTAAGTGCCTAATGATTATATTTGCAAGAGACATTAATTCAGTGATGAGTATAAGGTATTGAAATCAAAGCTTCATGGTTATGATTGCATTAGTGAGTTTTTATAGGCTAATTAAACTATTTGTGTAACCCTACCAGTAATTGTAGGAGTTTTAATACTATGCTACTGATTGGGGTTTAAAGTTCATTAGACCATATGGTGTAATTATTTCTGGTATCCTTTTATTATGTCAGTTCTTTCATCCTGCATACAGTGAGGTTATGTTCCCTTTCTTTAGAAAACTTACATAATAGATAAAATGTCAGGCATAACTAATAGCATGCTGGTGAAAAAATACTAAAATTTTCTGCACATCCCTTGTGAAAAATTTCATCTGGAGATTCTGCTCAGATACATAACTTCTGTTGGTAGGCTCAACTATAGAGACCCATTTGCAAATGTTAATGTGCAACAGTTTATTCAATCTGTCTATATACTTGGGACTACAAATAGAATTCAAGCCTAAGCATTTCTAACACAGATTTGAACTTGTTCTTCTTTGACAGTGTTTGATGCTTAATGGCTCTAATTTATTACTTTGTGATGTAAATAGTCAAGTGTTTATAGCCTCTTACTGCCAAGTCTTCTTATAGGCTGCCGGCCTTATGGGGCAGGAAGAAAACATGTTGTCAATATTTAAATCCATTGCATGGAACTTGATTTGTGCAATTGACCTTAGGGTACTTCTAATAAAATGCGAATTATTTTCATATAAATAGCTAGAATTGATTTTACTTTGAAAAATATGTGCTGAGGGGTGAGTGATTTAAAGTGAAATACTGTACATGTTTACTGAATTCAATAAGATTTACTCCCAGGCAAGTGTTTATAGGATTTCAGCCATAATGACCTAATATGTTTTACACATTTTAACAATTATGTCTGAGAATGAAATAAGTAGTTTTATGATTCAAGGTTTAAATATAAGTCTGCTTCTCTATTCTCATGTTTGACCAGATCTGACATACAAGAGATCTGCTTTGAAATTGGGAAAAATGTTATTTTAAAAGTTTGTTTCACAGCAAAGGGAATTGCTTTGTACTGTTTACAAAAAGGAAAATATGCAACACAACACACATTCATATTCAAAGTTGGCCATATTGGGGTGTGTGTGTGTGTGTGCAGGTTTGGTCCAGATCCAACCTTGGATGCGTTCAGATAAGGGCAAACTACAATTCCATATCCCAAGAGCAATCACCTCCAAACCCACCTGCACAGTTGGCCATGTTGAGTCTGTGTGCCAAGTTTGCTCCAGATCAGACATTAGCTGTGTTCAGTGCTCTCTTGATAAGGGTGAACTGCAACTCCCAGAATTGTGGGTCAATCACCCCCAACCCCTGTCTGGATGCACAGTTGGCCATGTTGGGTCTGTGTGCCAGGTTTGGTCCAGATCTGATGTCACCTGAGTTCAGTGTGCTCTGGATAAGAGTGAACTATAGCTCCCAAAATCAAGGTCAATTCCTACAAACTCCTGTAGTATGTTCAGTTGGTTGCGAGGCTTCTCTGTGCTAAGTTGCGTCCCAGTTCATTGTCAGTGGTGGTCACAGTTTGAATGGATATAGGTGACCTATAAGTCCCATAAATCAAGATCAATTCCCCTAAATGTCTCCAGTACGTTCATAGGGGTTCATTGTGCCAAGTATGGTCTCAGACCATTGTTGGTGGGGGTCACAGTAAGATTGGATGCGGGTGAACTTCAACTCCCAAAATCAAGATTCATAACCACAACCCTCTGCAGTATGTTCAATTGGTCAGGGGGCTTCTCTGTGCCAGGTTTGGTCCTGGTTCATTGTCGGTGGGGGCACAGTTTCTCTGGATGTAGGTGAACTATAACTTCTATCAAGGTCAATTTGCCCCAAACATCTCCAGTATGCTGTGTTGGTCATGGGGAGTCTGTGCACCACAATTTGTCCAAGTCCATCATTTGTGGGGGTTGCCATGGTCTGTGGGAGGCAAATGGGGTGAAGGTACTTGAATTCCCATCGTCCATGGTTCATCCTCCCCCAGATTGCACCAGGATGTATAGTGGGTCCGGGGGGGGGGTATCTGTGTCATTCATGGGGTTGCAGTGGTCTCTGGAAGTGAGTGAAGGTACTATAAGTCCAGGTGCATCATTGTTTGTGTTCACAGTGCTCTTTGGATGGAGGTGAAGTACAACTCTGATAAATCATGGTGAATTCTTTCCAAACCTCTTGTTCAGTCGCCGATCTATTCCTGTTTGCTGTGTGCCATAGGAAAGTGTTAAGGCAGATGTAGTGGGCAGGGCCATAATTCCACAGCAATGGAAAAAGTAAGGAACCTTGGGATGTCCATTCTGGAGGAAAAATAGAACATCTAGGATGAAATTGTCCCTTTCACTTGGATGACGTGCCATGGTGTTTGAGGAGGACATTTGTCAGGGGTTGGGCTACATGTTCATGGCTCTTTCTATAACCTGCAATGTCTTTGGAGGGAGTGCTTTTGATGGCTCCTCTGCACTGTGGGTTAAAGCTGTTTGTGGAGGCAGGAGCCTGTCTGCGTAAGTGGACACCTCCACCACATACACATTTTTATTATGTGTATAGATCTAGCATTGTGCAGTGGTTTGAAATATGCACTAAGAGACCAACTTAGAACTTGCTCAGACCTTAAGTCATTGGTTGTTGTTTGCTGCTAAATCTAATGAAAGGGCTGATTCAAGGTCTTAAAGATAAAACAAAATAGTTAAATTAGACTTTCTGAAAACGTTTGATTTGTCACCATGGATTGCACTGACCGTTGACTACTACTGAACATGAAAAAGGCAGAAAAATTATTATGCTTAGCAGACCATATTAAGTTAGCCTGAGGGTTCATTGCATCTTATGTATCTTAGAGAGCAAAAAAGACTTTGATAGCATATAACTTAATTATCTGCCACTATCACTTTAAAATGGCTTTTAAACATGTCCAAAATGTCTAACATTTTTTCAGCAAGAGTGACAGCAAATTTTTAAGTAAGGATAAAAATGGAGCAGTCTTTCTGGAATAAAACTCTTGACAGACTATGATAAATTACCTTATTATACTTGTTCGCATGACAAATGTACTTGATAAGTGTTTCTTCTTGGGAATAGTTGATCTTATCTCAAAACAAAGCTAGAAAGGAAATAGGACCTAACTACTAATCATAATAATAGAAGACCACTTGCACACATGCAGACCTGAACCAATTGTTTATATTAATAGCAAACATTTTGGTTTAAAGTGATTGTCTATATTCGTTATTTCACAATATGTTTTGTTATTTTAGTGTCATATGGAAAAGATATATAGGATCACATTTGCTTACTGAAATGACACCCTTTTCAAAGCTGCAGGATCTATATTAGTAATGACTACATTTGTTCTAATTGATTTCAGTGGTTAGGCTTCCACGATGAGTAAGTCTGGTTCCACACTTTAGTATCAATCAATAGGTCATATATGCAGTTATAGAAAATTATTTTTCCCCTATATAACAATGCTTTCAGGAAGGGCAATTGGGAGGACATGACTAAAAAGTTATTAGTATTTATTATATTATTCATTTTATTATTTCCACCCCACTTTTCTCCCCATGGAGACTCAAAGCATCTTACAATAACCTGACACAGCCCAATACATTTTAAAACATGGCAAATACAAACAATGAAAAAATTAAAAACATTTAAATATTTGTGTCATGGAACTGTTAAAATAGAGTTAAGATACAATAAAAATACTTATGCAATTAAAGTTACATTTAAAATTAAATAACTTCCCCAACTCCCCAGCAGTGTGCCTCTCATCCTCCCCAAAATGTTTGATGGCAAAGAAATGCATTAACTTGCTTGTGAAAGGCAAACAGGGATGGGGCCATCCTGGCCTCTCTTGGGAGGGAGTTTGAAAATCTGGGAGCAGTCACCTAACAACAACAACAACAACATTATTATTTTTTTTATCCTGCCTCCATCTCCCCGAAGGGACTTGGGGCAGCTTACATCGGAATAAGCCTGATCAGCATAGTTAAAATTGCACAATTAAATTTGTAAGATGACAACATAAAACAATACAAAGCAAACAACATCATAACACAGTATAAAAACAACCATTGAGCAAACAACCAGTAGCTTGATAATATTAAAAAAATACTGGCCTCAGGTGAGTGGACTGGTACATGGACAGGGCAGATGGATAAAGTGCAAAAGTCAGCTGACAGTATTAGGAGTGGAAGGACAATAAAAAGTAAAATACTATACCTATAGGCAGGGGACAGTAGTAAAGTGCAAGGACTAGATCTTGGGTCAAAGCTGGGGCCAAAATTATCTGGGGAACTGTCTAATCGAAAGCACAGTGGAACAACCATGTTTTTAGATGTTTACGAAAAGTGGACAGGGTAGGTACCAGTCTAATTTCCCTGGGGACAGCGTTCCAGAGCCGGGAACCACCACCGAGAAGGCCCTCCTTTTTTGTACTTAAAAAGGCCTTCTTCCTTGTTCTTACCAAACACACTTGAACTTCAGATTCCATAGTCCTGCAAAACATCAAAGTAACAAGTCCACAAAAACAGAATTTTAATTACAGAGACAGGAAATGATAGTAGGGAGCCAGATATAGTTTTGCCCACTCTCGCTTATTAGCTGGGAAGATGGCAGGATGAGGTACAGCAGTGAATATCAAGGGGCTTCAATAAAATTTGCCACCATAGTATTTTCATCCAAGAAATCAATTATATATTTAATTAATTGTTTTGATATATGGTTATATAGGTTAATGTTAAAACATGTAATGGAAGTGTACATGGGAAATGCTTGTTTTATAATTGATCTTGATACTGGTAACATCAGTGTAAATTAATATAAAAGACTAACCATCTTAAGTGACACTTGGTCACATCCTCATATCATTGATGACTACATCAAGGAAACAATCATCATTTTGACAGAAAGTCTTCTCTACAAAAGATGTGAGTCAAACAGTAGCCAACAAGTAGTTGTATTTGTAGAAGTTATACATCCAGCATCTCTTAACTATTACAGGGCAACTAGTGAAGTCTTCCTTTCTTTCCCATGGCAGTAGCCTGAATAACTCTTGCAAGCCACTGGGCAGTGAGCAGCAGATTATTTTTTGCTTGATCATGTCTTTCACTGTTTAGCCTTTCATTATTTTGATTTTGTTTCACTATTTAGCTTTTCTTTGGAAATAATATGTTCTTCACAACTGGACTGAGAGTTCTTCAGCCTTCCAGATGTTGTAGAAATAGAATGCCCAGCACACCTCATACAGTACCTAAGGCAGCTAGGAACTAGGGTTCAGCAGCAATTAGAAAGCTATATAAATATCAATTCCGTTCTACCCTTTATAAATTTTGGAGTGTACTTTAAAGTTGATAAAACAGCAAGATGTTCATGTTTGGAGAAAAATGGTAATTTATCTGTACTTACACAGAAAACATTTATTTAAAATGCATTATATTTATGTAGCTGTTATTAATATTTTATTTGACTAGTCCTCTATGCGTATAAAGTGGATGGCAAATGTAAATGGAAGCTTCCTAAGTCTACTAAAGTATACCAGAACAAGGGACACTTACTTTTTGAAAACGTTATAGACATCTCTTCATTCTTTTAATTTATTAAGGCTACAATTTAATATACCGTTACCTGGGGATAAACCCTGTTGAACTGTATAATGCTCACCTCTGAATAGACACAGGGATTACCTTGTAAGACAACTAAACAGGGTTTCATAAAACACTTTCTCAATAAGTATTCAAATACCACCATAAAAGAACATAAAAGTGTGAACAAAGCTACAGTAATTGAGGGAGTTTGAGTCCAGTACTTAACTGTGCACAGTACTTTAGCTGTAAATTGCTTGTTCTTCAGCTTCATTTAGTTGCTCTTCTGTTTGTCAACTTCAAAGTCAAGTCAAAGTCACGCTCACAGAAAGAAGATGCATGTCACACAAACAGGCTTGACCAGTTCAAGTGATGTGAGCAAATCTGACATTTGTGCTGCATGGAACACTGGTTCCTTACGTTTGTTCCCGGACTTCAGGCACAGCAAAGCATGCAAGTAGTGTATGCCTTAGTACAATGCTGGCACAGATGCTGCTAGAATAGAATAAGAATGTAGTACACTTGTGAGAACAGTTCAGGCCAACAGGGAAACCAGAATTTTGAGAGATGTCAGTGGATTTTAATTGCAAAACTCTGGCTAATTGGATTTTTGTTTGGAAAAAAATATGTGCGAATTGTTAATTAAAAATTGTAGAAATCTTATCAGTGCTGATATACAAACCAGAATGGCTTACAAAAATGCTGGATGTTATCATAGGCCTAACAGTGGGCACTGCTGCTCTTGGCCCATAGTTGATTTAGTATTACTGCATGGAAATGATAGGCACTGGACAATAACTACCAGAATTCTCCTTTCAGGATGACAGTAGGTTATATTGACTTGGGATTCTGGGAGTTGTAGCCAAAAATTACATTTTCTGTGTAGGATTCGGCAAGGGAACTCTGTATATAGTTTAAACTGGGAACTCTGTAAAATAGTTTAAACTGGTTATATTTGTATACAACCTGAACACAAATAATCTCAATGTAGGCTGAATGCTGATTTTATCATTGTCCTGGGTTCTCCCTTCATTCTTGGCTAACTTTGATTGCGGAGTTAGTCCTTGCCAAACCATAAAATATGCATCTTGAATTCCCTCTTTAATAGAGAGAAACATTTCTTTCTAAGACAAATTGCATGGAATCTAACATAAAATACTTGGGAGTAGCAATGGGATTTAAGTAAAGGTGTTATCAAACCTGGGTTCATCCTTTAGGAGCTATGAGAACTTTCTGATCCAATAAATTGTCTGTTTTGAAACTAATTGTCACTGCACATTCATCCTGTGTATGACTGAAAAACAGTGGAAAACCTGATTGATCCCAGTGGCTATTACTCCCATGTACTTAGAGTACACTTAATAGACTTCCTCTCTTTATTTCACAGTTGAGTTATTTGGGGTTAGGTAGCTAGAGCAATGGTTCCCAACCTTTAGCCCTCCAGTTGTTTTGGACTTGAACTCACAGAAGCCCCAGCCAGCTTGTCAGCTGTTAGGAATTGTGGGAGATGAAGTCCAAAACACTTGGAGGACCAAAAGTTGATAACCATTGAACTAGAGTAAAGAAACAGAGGCAGCATATCAAGTGCTCCCGTTTATGGAAGAGACATTGTATTGAAGTGTGAGCTCCTCAGTAAGCAGATCTAAAACAAATGAAAACATGATTTGAATTCCCATTTTGGATAGCATATTTTGTTTTTGATACTCCTTTAGAAAAACCCATGTTAAAGAGAAAGTGAAAAACCAAAAAGTATATGATTCCTCTGTATAATCAAAATTTTGTTGGCACTTGCACGTGCAACCCCCCCCCCCCCTATAACTTAAAAAAACCAGTGTGATATAGTGTCAGGCTAAGGGCACTTCCACACCATCCTATATAGTAGATTATCAAGGCAGAAAATCCCACAATATCTGTGAACTCAGATAACCCAGTTCAAAGCAGATATTGAGGGATTTTCTGCCTTGATATTCTGGGGTATAGGGCTGTGTGGAAGGGCCCTAGGACACCGAGAACACCTCTGGGGTGATCTTGGGTAAGTCACATTGTCTCGGAATCAGAAAAAGACAAAAGCAAGTCCTCTCTGAACCATTTCTGTGCAGAAAAATCTTAGGATAGATTCCCCTTAGATCAGTGGTTCTCAATCTGTGGGACCTTCAAGTCCCAGAAATCCTAATAGCTGGAAAACTGGCTGGGATTTCTGGGAGTTGAAGGCCAAAGTACCTGGGGACCCACAGGCTGAGAACCACTGCCTTAGGTCCTAACTCTAATTCAGAGATTATTTAAAGCCACAAAGTCACAATATTTATTTAACAATTGGGCCTCAAATAAATCTGTTAAATTATTGTGGTGACACCATCATGTATTTCATTATTTTAACAACCCACCATTATGACCTTGCTGTTAATAGTTTCTAAAAGGTAGAAAACAGAGCCTGCTGTGAGAGAGCTCCTACATCATTTCTGTGCTTTAAGAAAAACATGGAACTGCAAGTATATTGCAGCTTGAAGGTTATTGCACTATAAACTGGAAAAATGAGAAAACATTGTGTAGCTTTTAAAAATTATATTCCATAGAAAAGAAAGAAACATACAAGGTCATACCAGTGGTCCATTTAACTCACCTGATGTTGCTGAGACATTGACAAACGAGGCTTTACACAATTACTTCTCTGCTCCCATTCATCCTTGTTTATACTTACTACCTGATGTTGAATTGAATAGTGTCCATTGCCTGTGGAACATATACCAATAGCTCACATTTAGCTGGAAACCCTTTCAAGTTACACTAGATTTGATCCACAGAATTGGAGGAGGCAGTAGTTTTAGAAAAAAGATTTTGGAAGGGCACAAAAAAGAAAGAAGAATGTGAAATAGGCCTGATTTCTCAACCCTGTCATTTTTATTGTGAGAATGAGTGTTCTTGCCCTTTATCCGCTAACCTGGATTCTCTCTGAAGCCCTTTTGACATTTTCTTGCCCCCCAAGCATCAAATCTATGATGATGATATAAAGCAGGCAAGCAGTGTTGACATCAACAATCTACTTCCCTTTTCTCAGATATTGAAATCCCAGAATATAGGAAAAATGAGAAAACACTTTAGTCCCTCACCAAAGGCTCCTAAATAAGCTCTTCAGCCATGGAATCAGGGGACAGGTCTTGTCCTGGATTGGAACCTGGCTAAACTGTAGGAAACAAAGGGTGGTAATAAACGGACATTTCTCTGGGTGGAAAGAGGTGAGAAGTGGTGTACCCCAAGGTTCAGTTTTGGGTCCGTTACTTTTTAATTTATTCATTAATGATCTGGATGTAGGAGTGAATTCTGAGGTAGCAAAGTTTGCAGACGACACTAAATTGTTCAGGGTAGTTAAAAATGAAACTGATTGTAAAGAGCTCCAGAAAGATCTCTCGAAATTGAGTGAATGGGCAACAAAGTGGCAAATGCATTTTAACCTAAACAAGTGTAAAGTCATGCACATCGGGGCAAAGAACCCCAACTACACCTACAAATTGATGGGGTCAAAGCTTTCCGAGACAAACCAGGAAAGGGATCTTGGGGTCTTGGTGGACAGCTCAATGAAGATGTCAACCCAGTGCGCAGCAGCAGTGAAAAAAGCAAATTCTATGCTAGGCATGATCAGAAAGGGAATCGAAAATAGGTCAGCAAATGTTGTATTACCTCTCTACAAATCGATGGTAAGGCCCCATTTGGAGTACTGTGTACAATTCTGGTCTCCGCACCTTAAGAAGGATATAACGGAACTGGAAAAGGTACAGAAAGGGCAACAAGAATGATCCAAGGGATGGAGCGGCTCCCTTATGAAACCAGGTTGCAACGCCTTGGTCTTTTCAGCCTTGAAAGACGGCGTTTAAGAGGTGACTTGATCGAAGTGTATAAAATCATGCATGGGATAGAAAAGGTGAATAAAGAAAAACTGTTTTCTTTGTCACAAAACACTAGGACTAGAGGGCACTCCCTGAAGCTCCAAGGTAGGAAAATTAGGACTAATAAAGGGAAATATTTCTTCACCCAGAGGGTCATTGGGTTATGGAACTCACTTCCAGAAGAGGTTGTGACAGCTGTCAGCCTGAACAACTTCAAGGCAGGATTAGACAGATTCATGGATACCAAGTGTATCGGTAGTTACTGAAAAGGACATTCAAGTGCCACCTCGGAGTTGGTTGAGGTAGGCAGGATTTCCCCGGGTACTGGTTGTGGGGGGGTCGGGAGCAGGTCAGGGTTTTGCCCTCCCTTCTGCTCGAGATCCCCGTGTACAACTGGTGGGCCACTGTGTGATACAGAATGCTGGACTAGATGGGCTGAGGTCCGATTCAGCATGGCTCTTCTTATGTTCTTATGTTCTTAGTAATCTTTTAGTAATCTTTTAGTCTATTATATGTAATCATTGATATACAAATATGTTTGTATCTCTTATGATCAGAGTGTTGCTTTCATTGTAGTACATTTCTTGGCATGGCATTTATTGCCATCTCCTATGTAGAGGGACCAGATATTGCTAAACAGTTGTGAGCACACATATATGAGAGAGGCAGGATTAGACAGATTCATGGATACCAAGTGTATCGGTAGTTACTGAAAAGGATATTCAAGTGCCACCTCGGAGTTGGTTGAGGTAGGCAGGATTTCCCTGGGTACTGGTTGTGGGGGGTCGGGAGCAGGTCAGGGTTTTGCCCTCCCTTCTGCTCGAGATCCCCGTGTACAACTGGTGGGCCACTGTGTGATACAGAATGCTGGACTAGATGGGCTGAGGTCCGATTCAGCATGGCTCTTCTTATGTTCTTATGTTCTTAGAGGCCCATTATAATGGTAATTGGTGGCCATATATAGACAAGGCATAGCCTACCAGAATGGTCTCTCTTTAGCAGCAACTTTGGATAGTATCAATTATCAGGAACAGTATGGCTTGGAGACTGCATTGTAGTCTTCTCTGCATATGATGGAGATTGGCAGAGGAGTGTGATAGCTATCTCCTCTTCACTTCTTTTATTCTCTCCCTAGCCACTGTATCACCACCAGCTGTTCTATCAAAACAAAGGTCTCAGGAGTGCCCAGATTATCAAAACAAAGATCTTAAATTAGTGATAATATAAACTATATGTATGTGTAGACACAGACCTTGCCTTCCATTACATTCCATCAAACAATCCACTTGCTAGGAAGGATATTGGTGTTTAGATCTCCTTTTATTTCAGTATTGATAGAAATGTCAACATTCTAATTTCTTTGCTCACATTTGAGTACTCTGTCTGATATTACAAAGAATATTACAAATAATTCTTCTTAACTCCTTTATAGTACCAAACTTGGCTTTAAAAAGCACTAAGAAAAAAAGCATGGGGTATCTAATTAGTTGTTTGATTGATTATTTATAGTTTTAAAAATTATTTGCATTAAGAAAATTGACTTCAATTGGTATATAACTGTATGAACCTAACAAAATATCTTCTTTCTTTTAGGTAAGATAATAAATGATTCTTCAGTATATTCAGACACAGAGAAGGTAAACCAGTTGGATATATTATTTTTAATAATGAAATGAATGCTAAAATGTTTGTTTACACAAATGTAAATATTCACTAGAAAACCAGAAAGTGAAATTGGACAGATCTTTCAGTGTTATTGCTAATAATATAATAGTAATATGATAATATTGTTTGGTCTTTTCTATCTGCTATCAATACTCCTTTTGATTATCTGAAACCATGGATAATAGCAACACTATACTTTATTTTCACGATACTTGGGCTGGAAGCATGTCATAGAATAGTAGTGATGGACCTCTAAAGGTCCACAAACACTTCTTGGGGTCTGTGGGGGATATTTTTTGGAGTGTGGGTAAGGAAACTTTAGATTCATGGCTAATAGTGTTGTACTGTAATATATTTAGTGTTGGTAGTAATTATTATTAGCTGCATTCTATGCAGCAGTACTAGAAAAGTAGATAATTTAAGCCGCTCCGAGTCCCCTCTGGGTAGATGGATGCGGGTTAGAATTAAAGTTTTATATTATTATTATATATTATATTATAATTTAGTTTCTCAGAACATATGTAGAGGACACGGAGCACTGCCTGAAAGCATATACAGGATTCTTGAGTGTTCATAAGATCTGTTCTACTATACCAGATTATATATCTGTCTATGTTGAAATCAGTTTCACATGGAAATAAATCCTTCATCCCTGTTTATGAAGAATTGTGGGCATTTCAAAGTATAAAGTTTATTATTTTATATATTGCCATCATTTTAAATTAATATAGATGTAGGTGATAGATATAAGTAATGAAATGTGAATATTGTATACAACATTTAAGCTTAACTTCCATTTGCCCTTGAGAGGAAACGTCCATCATAAAGGAAAAAAAAGAGATGTGATGAACTAATAACAGTGTTAATGATTGGGGCCATGGTGTGTTCCAGTGTTTAATTTCACATATACAAACACATGCATACAGACATATACATGAGCACACACAAAAATGCTGTTGGATTTGTGTCTTCCCATTTGTATAAGGAGAAGCCCCCACTTATTGAGACAAGGTGGCAGGGTGAGAGGTAAGGAGAACAATTACTGTCTTAATTCACAATTCATGTTGAAAGTATGCTGTGGAACATTTGGTAAAATGCATATTAAAACTTAAAACCGCACACAAGAACATTTGGAAAATGTGTACATTCAGTGGAAACCTGGAGAAAGTGCCCCCTTTTCCATACATTTGCCTAAGATAGCAAGAAACAACTTGCACTCTTTTATGGAAGACAAGAAATTGAGACACTAAGACAAATGGCATTTTGGTAGATTCATACAGATAATGACCTAAATCCTGTTATTGGTTCTGACTAGAGTAGATGCAGTTATTTAATGGAAATGGCTTATGACTCACCATTCAGCAGTTGGTTGGATAGGTCTGCTCTATTGAAACTAAGTAACAACCTATATCTCCATGAATATATGACTCCACACAAGTGTATGTCTTTGTTTCTTGATGCAGAAATAGTCTTAGTATGTTCACTCTAATTTGCTGTTAAAAGGCTTACAATTATTTGGATGGGAGGAGATAAAATAAAAGTGTTGTAAGGCTGAATTAAGATTTTAGGCAAATAATCAGGAAATATATATTAATCTTTGCATACAGATTTTCTGATCAAAACTAAAGTCTTCTGACCAAACGAGCAATTACAATCTGTTTTTCCTCTAGTGCTACTGAAGCCACATCTACACTTTCTATTTAATGCAGTGCGAAGCTAGTTCTAAACTGTGGCAGCCAAACAATAAATACGTTAAACTAGTTTCAGGATTTTTCATGAAAACATCTGCACAGCTTAGCCACTTTCTTCAATATTGGGTTGAAATTGCATTAAATAGTCAGTGTAGATGTGACTTTCCTTTTATGTAGTGACTGATCAGTGTTTTTTTCTTTGTTTTCATTTAAGACCTTTTTCTCCATATGCAAATATTTGAGTGGCAAGCCAGGGAGGAGAAATCTAGCACAGTAGATAGAGATGCACACCTATTTTGATATTCTTCTTGTTGCATATTTTAAAAGCTCTTTCAGTGAATTTTCATGTAGACTTTAAAAATACATGCATATCACAAATTGGAAAGTCAAAGCATCAGCAAATAAAGTGTGTCTCTGTGTGTTCACCATCTATTCCATCTATTCCAGTTCTGTAAAACTTGATGGTTTTGTTTTGTATACTTCCAAAAAAAGGGTAGCAGTCAATTCCTAACTCAATGATGTTTTGGCCATGGGAGGTAACAGGCTAAACCGGCATCAACCCCCTTCTGCCTTAATGTGAGCTAGGGATCTGCCAGACATTTAGTTTGCTAATTAATCTCAACCAGAACAACAACAAAAAGGAGACAATAGGCGCAGAATGTAGGAGGAGTTGAAATATGCCAAATCCAAATCTCCTCCACAATCACTATGCAAGCATGAAGTTTGGTTGTAAGCAGAACAATCCTGAGTAATGTCTAGAAATCCTCAACAAAGATAGCTTTCATTTCAGGACATCTTCAGCTTAATTAGCAGAACTGGAATATATAGAATCATAGAGTTTGAAGAGACCACATGGGGCATTTAGTCCAACCCCCTGCCATGCAGAAAAAGCACAATCAAAGAACCCCCAATGGCCATCCAGCCTTTGTTTAAAAGCCTACAAAGAAGGAGTTTCCACCGCAATGACACAGAAAATTTCACTGTTAAACAGATCTTACAGCCAGGAAGTTCTTTCTAATGTTCAGGTGGAATCTCCTTTCCTGAAATGTGAACCCATTGCTCCAAGTCTTAGGGTCCTTACATAACATCAGAATATCAAGGCAGATAATCCACAATATCTGCTTTGAATGAAATTATCCGAGTCCATACTGCCATGTAATCCAATTCAATGTGGATTTTATACAGCTGTGTGGAAGGGGCCCTAGATTCCAGACCAGCAGAAAACAAGCCTGCTCCTTCTTCCTTGAATCCTTTCAAATTTTTATACATGGCCATAAACTGCAGACCACTGGCAGTAGGTTGAACAGAACATATGGTTTCCTGGCATTTAATACTAGCTATCATCATAGCTTCATGAGAGGGTTCTCTTTATCACATCCTACTTCTACTTGGCAATGATCATTACCACCATCATTATAACCTTTATTTATAATGTTCCATTCACAATAAGACATAACACTATAACACTACATTAAATGAAATTCTAACACTCTACCAGCCACTAGTTTTCTCAGTAACCTTGGGCGCAACTCAGCAGCTTAATTTGGTGAATTATAAAGGAAGGTTTCAGCCCCATGTGGAAATTAGTGAGATTCTTTTCCAATTGAAAGTCCAAAGGAAGCTCATTTCACAAATTTGGACCCAGATCTTTAAAAGCTGCTTTGACAGAACTGTGTGTATCAGTGGAACAGATTTTTGCCTTAAAATCCTAGATGGTACATACCTTAGATTCCTGGATGCTAGTTGCACTTCAGATCAAAACACAGAACCTTAAATATCAGAACCAAATAAATGGGTCCTGGACCAAACTGGTAGCCAGTGAAAGGATTTAAATGGAGAGGGACATGTGAATATTAAAACAAACCAGACAGCAGTGGTCTGGTTTAAAACAAGAGAAAGAAGAGAGCCGGAAGGCAAAGCTGCCAGTAGACTATTACAGTAATTTCAGCACTACATACTCAAGGCTTGTACAAACAGATGGGCATTCTCAACAGTCAAAAGTCTACAGATCCTACATATATTTGAAAGATGGAAATTGCATGCCTTTGCTGTCATCCCAATAAAAGTGTGCTGGAAAACTTGCTCATCTATCAGGACTCAAAAATTCCTGGAAACTAAGAAAGGACTATTATGCAATTCCTTAAACATGGTGGAAGGCATAGAAGAGGGGTTGATGAAACACCAAGAATTACATTTTATCCAAATTCAATTTAAGTTAGTGGTATTCAACAGGCAGTCCATCACAGACTTTCATATATGCATCAATTGATTTAAAACTCTGGAAAATCTGACTGCCCTTTCCATAAATACTATACTGCAAATCCAAGAGGGAGAAAATATAATGAAAAAAAAGAAGAGGATCCAAAACTGACCCTTTCCTACAACAGTTACAGGGAAGGTTTTTGAAATAGATCCCTGAAATAAAACAGGGGAGAAAATAATACACACTTACTCTCTCACACACACATGATTTAAACCAGAGAAAAGTGTTCCCTATTTTTCTAATGATTCTAATTATAATACCAATACATATTGTCTTTTTTTTTGCTTAGAACACACAGATAAAATAGAATGATACAGTACAGAAAATGAACACAAACTGTCTGTAGAGACTACATTGGAAAATAAAAAGAGCAGATCAGAAAGCAATATTAATGGAGGTTGTTGATAAAAACAACAAAGTATTTAGCAAGTGTTTCTGACCTCTAACTGTATTTAGCCAAGCAAGGCAATTTCTTTAAGAATTTTGTCCTCATCTACCAGTTAGTGAAAGAGGTATGACATAGTAAAAGTAGCAGTGCTGTAGAGCCTTGAGGAGGTTACAGATCAAATACTAGAAGTTGTAACTTTGGATGGCCATTGACTGTACTAGCAAGCTGCCCATAATTTGTAATTTTAATTAAACATTGAGAATATGTTAATATGTAATTAATAAAATGGTATGCCTTTTCTCTTTTATCTACATTATAACATCATCATCATCATCATCATAGATATTGTCTTTGATGTCCTGAATTAAACATTAAAAATCCTTTATATTTAAACACTTCTATCAGTGAAAGAGCTACTTAATGAGTATGTTTAATTATACTGTATTGTTCCTTTTATGAGACTGAGTCACTCCATTTTTAAGAAATAATAATCTGCATTAAATGCTCCATATGTGTATTTATCACAAGAGCTTCCTATAACCTATTTATGCTTGATACTTGCCAAAATGACATAGAAATGGAAGACACACCAGGGAATTCAGTGTCAACCAGCAAAATCTATTGTCATCTTTTAAAAAACATGTTTTCAATATTGATTTAGATTAACTCACGTTGTCTATAACAAATTGGATAGCAGAGAAACATTAGTACATTCAACAAATGACAATTAGGTGTGTTTCCTAGTATCACATTTGAAAAACAAGAATTTGTTGGATAAGGTGTGAAGTCTTAGATCAAGTGCCATTTAGACACATTCCAGCATAAACAATGTTAACTATAGTCTGTACTATATAAAAGTTTTAGCTTTTTTGTCATGTCAGGGGTGACTTGAGAAACTGCAAGTCACTTCTGGTGTGAGAGAATTGGCCATCTGCAAGGACGTTGCCCAGATGTTTGGATGTTTTACTATCCGTGCGGGAGGCTTCTCTCATGTCCCCGCATGAGGAGCTGGAGCTGATAGAGGGAGCTCATCTGCGCTCTCCCCAGATTCAAACCTACGACCTGTTGGTCTTCAGTCCTGCTGTCACAGGGGTTTAACCCACTGCGCCACCGGTTAAAGTGGGTTAAGTTTTAGCTGGCACAGTTTTACTGCTTCTTTTCAGACTACACCAGAAGGGAACCCATTACAACTACTGAAGAATGGCAAAAAGAATCACAAGAGGAGTGGGATCCATTTGAGCAAAGCATACATAAAATATTTTTTATTTGTATACAACATGATATATGTGGTAGTCAGGTGATGGACAAAGAAAATGATGATGATGATGTATGAGAGCAAAAGATGAAATTATCCGAGTCCATACTGCCATCTTTTTCTTAAGAGCCATGGGAAGGGTGATGACCTTTTTCCTTATCATGTTCTGAATGCAAATTCATCTTCCTCCTTTAAACTACTATTTGGTTATGTATGCATGTATGCTAGATTCTTCAATGGGACTTTTGAAGACTTTTATTTGGAGACAATTTTGTAGAAACAGATTAACTCTTATTTCTCAGTGAGATATTTTTGACCACTTTAATCTCCTACACACAACTGCTCTTGGTAAATTTTAAAGAATTGAAGATCTGTTCGTCGATTTTTGTTGTATTTTTTTTTGGTATACTCTGTGGAAATAAAACAGTTCCACACTTGAACATTGGGTTGCAACAACAGCTACCGGTATTAGTGGAGTCTCCTAATTAGAGTCAGTTGCAAAGTTGCATTATGTCCTCTAATTTGTAGCTACCCGTGCAGTTATATGTAATATATAAATGAATCCTACTTTTGAGAAGTAATGCTATGATTTGATTATTGTCTTACAATATTTGCATTTATGAGATGTAACCTGTCATTCAGTGTATGCAATAATAAGACATTTAATATTACAAAGAATAGAAGTAGATGTGACACATGATGAACATAAAAATTGATACATGTGCTGAATGTGCTGAAAATCCAGAGACACACATTTTTTATTGTAACCAGGAAATGTTTATTTCTGTGTCACAGTTCTAGTCATGTACATGATTATTTAATCAATGATGGCACAATTTACACTGCTTGTAAATTGTCTTGATTTCCAGAAACTCGTTTTTAGTAATCTCTCTATATTTGAAATATTGTAGAGCATCATCATATTAGGCTAATGTTTTATTGCCTGGAAGGGGAGAAATTGACCCATCAGTTGAAATTGTTCAGCTTCAAGTCCTCATTATCTTGTGATCTCAAGCAAAGCCAAAAACTTGAATACAAGCCCTTAGCATCCACATCTGTTGCCTGTTGAATTCTGGGAGTTGTAGTTCAAAAGTGTGACTTTTCTAAGCTCTGCTCTTAATCTTTTTTGGCATTTTCACTCTCTGGGGTTCTACCGCTATGCTGATTTCATTTCTGTGCTAATTTAGGATATTCTTGTGAAACCTGTTGTTTTCATCTTCTGGTGGATTAAATGAATTGCTGCTTTTGGTAGACTTCTATTGTGCGTTGTTTTTTATATATTTGCTTTCATTGTATATTTCTTTTTGAACTATTAACTATAGGGTGACTAATCTATATTACAAATAGAATTGAACACTAACTTATGCATTTGGGATTGAAGTCATAATGAATGTTTTCCCCCAATAAATTACTTACTTGCCCCCAATAAAACAACCAGCTACCATGAGTTAAACAGAAGGAGAATGACTGCGACAGTGCAGCCAATCCAGTCAGCCTGCTGGGACCACCTGTCTCTTTGTCATTCTCTTCCCAGTCCAATATCCATCAGATACTAGCCTATTGCTTTGGAGACATATGTAATCCAAAGCCCTGCTAAAGCTTATTTAAATCTATTGGATTTGTGCTTATTTTCTCTTATCTGCCTTGAGAGGTTTTACTACTACTACTACAACAGCCATTACAACAACATGATTTCATGGTCTTTTGATTAATGTGTGTGTGTGTGTGTCTGACATCTGGTGTTTTTGCAGTAACTGCTTCTTTAGAAATCAAGAAATTGACAGAGGAAAGTATACAAACAGTGCTAGACCTCAAGAAGTTTCATTTTTTCTTAAAGGAAGTAGCACATTCTTGAGACCCCATAATGCTCCGTTTATAACAAACACTTCACTTTCAGGTTGACAAATATGATGGTGGCCACCATCTTCCTAAATTAAAAATTGAGGCTTGGCTGAGTTATCTTTCACTTTGAAATGGAAAAAAATGTATGTCCTGTTGATTTCAATGTGATGTTCTAAGTCAGTGCTGTCCAACTTCTATAGGCCCAAGGGCCAAGGGCCGGAATTCCGGTGGCTGAGCACCTGGCGAGCTGGGGCGAGGGGCGGGGCCGACTGTGGGGGTGGGGCCGATCACGGGGGGGCGGGGCCGATCCCCGGAGTGACGCTGTAGGAGGGAGGGCGGAGCAAAGAGGGGCTCCCCTTTGCTCCTCCCTCCCTTCTACAGTGTCAAACCGGGCAAGCGGCATGGCAATCTCGCCATGCCTCTTGCCCGGTTTGATGCTGTAGAGAAGGGAGGGAGGCGCAAAGAGGGGCTCCCCTTTGCTCCTCCCTCCCTTCTACAGCGCCAAACCGGGCAAGAGGAATGGCGGTTTCGCCGTCCCTCTTGCCCAGTTTGACGCTGTAGAGAAGGAAGGGAGGCGCAAAGACGGGCTCCCCTTTGCTCCTCCCTCCCTTCTGCAGTGCCAAACCGGGCAAGAGGAATGGCGATTTCGCTGTCCCTCTTGCCCGGTTTGACGCTGTAGAGAAGGAAGGGAGGCGCAAAGAGGGGCTCCCCTTTGCTCCTCCCTCCCTTCTACAGTGTAAAACCGAGCAAGAGGAATGGCGATTTCGCCGTCCCTCTTGCCCGGTTTGATGCTGTAGAGAAGGGAGGCACAAAGAGGGGCTCCCCTTTGCGCCTCCCTCCCTTCTACAGCGCCAAACCAGCAAGAAGGGAGGAGCAAAGAGGAGAATTCTCCCTCTTTCCCCCGGCGCTGTGGCACACGGGACAGCAGCGGTGCCAGTGGAAGAGGAGAAGGAGGAGGAGGGAGAACTCTCCCTCCTCCTTCGTCCCTCCTCTTTCCCCCCACCCGCGCCCTTGCCCGGAACCAGGGTGCCGCCGCGCGCGGGGGGAAAGACGGGAGGCAATCAGCTGACTGCCTCCTCCATCCCTCTTTCCCCGCCCGAAGAGAGAAGGAGGAGGAGGGAGAACTCTCCCTCCTCCTCCTTCGTCCCTCCTCTTTCCCCCCGCCCGCGCCCTTGCCCTGATCCCGAGTGTCGGCGCGGGGAGGGGAAGGAGGAGGGGCGAAGGAGGAAGAAGCCAGCCAGCTGACTTCCTCCACCTTCGCCCCTCCTCCTCCCCTGCAGATGTGCCGCGGCTCCAATCGTGAGCCGCGGTGCAGGGAGGAGAAGGAGGAGGGCAAAGGAGGAGGAGCTGGCTCCTCCTCCCTGCCCGCCCCTCCCCCAGCCGCCATTTTTTTAAAAAATGATTTTTTTTTTAAAAAAAAATTAAAAATGGCGGCCGGGGGCATAGCAGGGGCCGTGTCCAACAGGCTGGGGGGCCGTGTACGGCCCCCGGGCCGCCAGTTGGACAGCCCTGTTCTAAGTATTAGCCATCCCTTCATACAGAAGATTGTCCTTGTTATTTAGAAATTAAAGAGTTTGATAAGATACTGGGTAATGCATGACAGATTTATCTGACTAAACTATTTAATGTATTTAAATTTTATTTTGACCCTGGAATAACATGGAATCATAGAATTAAAAGAGGCCTTATGGAAAGTCGGCTCTGTCTTTCAGTATTCCATCGCTATTCCTCATAGTTCTGCCTCATTTCTGCAAAATGCCCATTCAAAGAAAAGCTTCAGTACTGTAGCAGCCCTGGTGCTGCAAAGGACACTCTCTAACTGCAGAAGGGAGTATCTATGCTTTTGAAGTCAGTAGAGCTTCTAAGTAGATTTATTTATTTATTATTTCCACCAGGAAGCCAACAACCTTTCTCATCCCAAAGCAGCGATTTATTTTCTTTTCATTCCCATCCTTACCCCACTCTACTCTTTATTAACAGACTGGTACATCAGCCCTGTTCTGAATGTAAATAATAAGGAAACCTTTGCCTTTACCTTAAGTCTCACATAAGTTATTGGGGTTCACTTGCAACTGTAGGAAAACCTGGCTAAACTGTAGGAAAACCTGGCTAAACTGTAGGAAACAAAGGGTGGTAATAAACGGACATTTCTCTGGGTGGAAAGAGGTGAGAAGTGGCGTACCCCAAGGTTCAGTTTTGGGTCTGTTACTTTTTAATTTATTCATTAATGATCTGGATGTAGGAGTGAATTCTGAGGTAGCAAAGTTTGCAGACGACACTAAATTGTTCAGGGTAGTTAAAAATGAAACTGATTGTAAAGAGCTCCAGAAAGATCTCTCGAAATTGAGTGAATGGGCAACAAAGTGGCAAATGCATTTTAACCTAAACAAGTGTAAAGTCATGCACATCGGGGCAAAGAACCCCAACTACACCTACAAATTGATGGGGTCAAAGTTTTCCGAGACAAACCAGGAAAGGGATCTTGGGGTCTTGGTGGACAGCTCAATGAAGATGTCAACCCAGTGCGCAGCAGCAGTGAAAAAAGCAAATTCTATGCTAGGCATGATCAGAAAGGGAATCGAAAATAGGTCAGCAAATGTTGTATTACCTCTCTACAAATCGATGGTAAGGCCACATTTGGAGTACTGTGTACAATTCTGGTATCCGCACCTTAAGAAGGATATAACGGAACTGGAAAAGGTACAGAAAAGGGCAACAAGAATGATCCAAGGGATGGAGGCGGCTCCATTATGAAACCAGGTTGCAACGCCTTGGTCTTTTCAGCCTTGAAATACGGCGTTTAAGAGGTGACTTGATCGAAGTGTATAAAATCATGCATGGGATAGAAAAGGTGAATAAAGAAAAACTGTTTTCTTTGTCACAAAACACTAGGACTAGAGGGCACTCCCTGAAGCTCCAAGGTAGGAAAATTAGGACTAATAAAGGAAATATTTCTTCACCCAGAGGGTCATTGGGTTATGGAACTCACTTCCAGAAGAGGTTGTGACAGCTGTCAGCCTGAACAACTTCAAGGCAGGATTAGACAGATTCATGGATACCAAGTGTATCGGTAGTTACTGAAAAGGACATTCAAGTGCCACCTCGGAGTTGGTTGAGGTAGGCAGGATTTCCCTGGGTACTGGTTGTGGGGGTCGGGAGCAGGTCAGGGTTTTGCCCTCCTTCTGCTCGAGATCCCCGTGTACAACTGGTGGGCCACTGTGTGATACAGAATGCTGGACTAGATGGGCTGAGGTCCGATTCAGCATGGCTCTTCTTATGTTCTTATGTTCTTAAGTAAATCTCACCAAGGAGCCCCCAGTAGCGCAGTGGGTTAAACTGCTGAGCTGCTGAACTTGCTAATCAAAAGGTCAGTGGTTCAAATCCGGGGAGTGGGGTCAGTTCCCACTGTTAGCCCCAGCTTCTGCCAACCTAGCAATTTGAAAACAATGTGAGTAGATCAGTAGGTATTGCTTTGGCGGGAAAGTAACGGCACTCCATGCAGTCATGCCGCCACATGTCCTTGGACGTGTTTATGGACAACACCGGCGCTTTTGCTTAGAAATGGAGATGAGCACTACCCCCAGTTGGACATGACTAGACTTAATGTCAAGGGGAAACCTTTGCCTTTACCTTAAGTCTCACATAAGTTATTGGGGTTCACTTGCAAGTAAATTATTACTGGATTGTACTGATTCAAAAGACTAGAACTCATTGAAAATATAAGCATTTATAAGAGAAATGAAGAGTAGTTTAAGGCAAGATTTATACAAAGAATAATCTGGATTATTTGTGGAAGTCACAATGATTGAAAAGGATAATATTCTTGCCCCTCATTGGAGGTGAGATCTCTCTTTTCGCTTGGAGAATCCTCAGGATGTTGCCACCTTGAGTCCCCTCCGGGCAGGATATAAATATGGTAAATAAATAACTGTGGTGACAGAGCCATTCCCCACTAGGAACTTGGCAATGGCGAGATTTCTTCACTTTCCTACTTTTCCTCTAGATGAATGCATTTTTGCTGACAAATATGAAGGCTAATACATCTGCTTCCATGTCACAGTTCCATGAATATAAGCCAACTAGGCTAGCAGTTGAATTTAACGTTTACTTTGGCAACAGGAGTCCATACAATTTTAGTAGATTCCTGCTCCTTTGTCATTTTATATTCTGTATAGCACTATATTTATTAACCTTGGACCATTTGTCCTCTGTATGTCTTTATACAGTTTGGAAATTGCAATGTTCTATGACTATCATATTGCTATATGAAAAGTAATTCTGGTCTACATGCCTCCATTCAACAGGAGACATTGACAGTTCTCAACCTTCCTAATGCCATGACAGCTTAATACAGTTCCTCATGTTGTGGTGACCCCAACCATAAAATCATTTTAGTTGCTACTTCATAACTATAATTTTGCTACTGTTATGAATTGTAATTTAAATATCTAATATGCAGGATGTATTTTCATTCAGTAGACCAAATTTGACATAAATACCTAATATGCCCAAATTTGAATACTGGTGAGGTTGGGGGGGGATTCATTTTGTCATTTGGGAGTTGCAGTTGCTGGGATTTATAATTAACCTATATTCAAAGAGCATTCTGAACTCCCCCAACGATGGAATTGAACCAAACTTGGCACACAGAAATCCCAGGAGTAACAGAAAATACTGGAAGGGTTTGGTGGACATTGACCTTGAGTTTTGGAGTTGTAGTTCACCTACACTGTGGACTCAAACAATGATAGATCTGGATCAAACTTGGCATGGATACTCAATATGCCCAAATGTGAGCATTGGTGGAGTTTGAGGAAAATGGACCTTGACATTGGGGGACTTGTAGTTGCTGGGATGTATAGTTCACCTACAATTAAAGAGCATTCTGAACCCCACCAATGATAGAATTTGACCAAATTTCCCACACACAACTTTCATGCCTTGAAGGGAATCACTGATGCGAGCCTCCCTCCAGCCTCACATGTTCTCCCTCACCCGTATATGTATACCACACTGCCATGTGTGGTATACATATACCTGCTCTCACACCTGCTCGCACACCTGCTCTGCCCTCCTCGCTTGGAGTCTCAGAAACAACCCTCCCCTTTGCTGAGAGTGGAGGAGGGCTTTTGGTGGGAGGATTTGCCATCTGTTTCCAAAAAGGAAGAGAAGAACAGGTGGAGAGATGTTCCGCCTTCTCTGAAGGGGTTCCTAAGACCATCAGAAATATATGTTTTCTGATGGTCTTGGCGACCCCTCTAAAATCCCTCATAACACCCCCCCCTCCCTCCCGAGGAGTCCCGACCTCCAGGTTGAGAAACACTGCTTGAAGCCAATGGCTTTTCCACCCTAATTGCAATATCAACTAAAATTAATGTGGCGGCTCACTTGAAGATTCTAAAATATTTATTTTCCTTGAAATAATGTTTAAAAAGCACTCAATTCCCAATGGGAATATGGTATGTCAGGTAACAAATAAGATGTAATCCAAATAGCTAGCAGACTGCTTACTAATTATATTGAGATGCAGTTTCCTTCCAGAGAAATCATCTGTTCCTGCCTATATATTTATGTAAATAAAATTTGTATAGGTAGGTGTTTATCTCAAAAGAAGGCACTAGCTTTACTGCTTCCTTTATTGTTGCTGAATGTGCAATGTCATGACCCTCCTTTACATTACAATTGCATTTCTTTGCTAGAGATTCTTTCATATATCATTGCAGACCTTGTTTTTATTCAGACACAGGTTAGTAATTTTAACAACAAGGAAATCTCTTTGTATGAAAGACATATTGCCCGTGTTTGTTCTCTTTAGAACCAGAATATCAATGCTCACCGTGTCCTTTTTTAAGGAGAAACATTTGTGTATATTTCCTTACCTTAGACATGCCCATTCGGGTAGATTATAGACACAATTCGAAAGGAGCAAACAAGACAAATGCAAAGATCTAAATAATCTGTTCTGACAATAAGTTTTATTTTAACAACTATGTATAGATCAACTCTGTGTGTGAATGTATCAATCATCTACACACCGCGCACACACACACACACACACACACACACACACATATATATATATATATATATATATATATATATATATATATATATACAGAACTAATATATATGGTAATGATGTCAAATCCCAGAAATGACCAGAACTGGTCTGACAATTTTTAAAAGCCTTGCTTATTTATCCCTGTCATTACTACTAAATTTGGGATGTTAAGTGAAGCAGACATAGAATCAAAAGAATTGCTTTCAAGATTAGGAATAAAACTGCCTTGTCCTGTTGCTCAGTTTCAACCCCAACAACTTCATATTAGGCCTGGATATCAGTGGCAGTTTTCTAGCATAGACTTCTCTCCCATAGGCACCTATGTCTGATGCATTGACCATGGTAAAAGGGTAATTGTTTTCTTCCAAAATATAAATGTGAGTTTTCAGGCTGTTTATTCCTTTTGGACCTATTTATTCCTTTCAAACCATTTTGGCTTATTACATGGTTTAATTTTTTTTACTCCTGTTAAATATATTTCAGTAGACATGCAGTTTTTCAAGTCACGCCTGACATGAAAAATAGTAGATGAAATTCTGGATTTGAACAAATGTTTAAATTCATTTTGCTTGTATAACGCCTTAACTACTCATGACGTAAAATTTGATTGGGATAGAAAATGTTTTTTAAAGTAAACAAATAAGCAGTGGCATTCAAACTGGTGATAGCTTTAGTGAATGTACTCTAGTTGATATTAACAACTGCATTGATCCCAAAACATCAAATACTCATATTCCTAGAGCAAAATGCATATCATAAATGGCCACCACAAAGCATCTTAGTACATTAAAGTGTAAAGTTATGATCATCATCATCTTTCCCATTCACGTTGGTCACATACAGAGGAAGACCCCCACATTAATTCATGAGTACACAACTCAGATATACTAAAATTTCCCAAAGCCACCTGAATTTAAATTAAGGATAATAGCATGTATTGCCTGCTTTAAAAAAAACAAACAATCAGCTTTTTGTGACCTTTCCATCGAGCAGAATAAATGTCCAAAAATTAAGTCTAAAAATTAGAACAGGAAATAAATTGAGTCAATTATCTGAGATTTGAGCAGAAGGTGCTCCCTAGGTGGTTGATATCAAGTACAGCTGACCTACTGGTATTGTGAGATGTCAACAGGAGATGACTGCTTTGATTAAGCATTTTGTTTCTTAGTATGCCTTTTTTTCATCTCACAAGGCACTGAACACAAATTCAGAACACATCAAAGCACGTGAAGGTAAATTTAATGTTGACAGTTAAAAAAAAACCCAAAACAAAACCCCAACCCCCCAATGATACATGGTATGACCTTATCACAAGTTGTATACATTTTTTTACAAATGGGGATTTGTGTATGAGTGAGTCAGCAATGTCTTCACAATGTCAAACTAATAATATTTCATATTTCCCAATCAGCAAAAATCTGGAATGAGGTGGAGAATGCAACTTCTCTTTTTAGTCCTGAATTTCTAAGTCATGATGACCATCACACTTTTAAAAAGTGTGTTTTTGTTGTTTTTCTTATAATTGTTGCCTGCGATACATAAGTTGACCCTTAAATAGGTTCATTAAGTAGTTTATCTGTAGGAAGATTTCTGTGTGTGTGTGTGTGTGTGTTTTTATAATGAACCTTTGTTACAAAGAACCACATTTATTTATTTATTAAACAAACCTAGCCATTTCCAATAGGATGCAGAAGAGAGTTTCATAAATCTTTTTCACTAGCCTTTGTTGTTTTAGGTCCAGGAATGCTATTTCCCCCCTCCCGCAAAACAATGACTCTTGGTTTTGATGGGGAAAGTTCTTCTGGTGTCTAAATCACAGGAAATAATGTTTTCTGTTCAAATCAACCACATGTCCTTTTTTCTCTGAGTAAGTCATGAACTGCAAACACCTTGTCAACTCCATTTTTTGTATTTTGGGTGGCCTTATTGTATTATCATTTACTAAGATCTGGATCCTCTGTTTTAATCCGGCAGAGCTGTTCTGTCTAGTCAGAGGACTGTTAAATTCCATCTCTCAAGATGGGATCCCTGATAACTCGATAACCCACTGTGAAGCATTTGCTTGGTCCTTTGTAGACAAAGTCACTTTGATCTGCTCTGGCATTGACTCCATGTTAACAGCAGTCTCCGAGAACTTAGCATGAGCACCTGCTTGTCCAATTTTAATGGGTTTGTTTCAATTGGTTCAGCTCGAGAATGTGGACAAGAGAGTGACCACATGCATCCTAGACCCCTGCCCATCCTGGCTGATAAAGGAAGCCAGAGGAGGTTTGGCAGGGTGACTAAGGGGGTGGTTAATGCCTCCTTAAAGAAAGGAAAGATTCCAGCCAGCCTAAAAGGCTGTTATAAAACCACTGTTGAAAAAACCATCACTGGACCCCACCCAATTGAGATCATTAGGAGTTTTGGGGTTATATGTCATCTGTATGCAGATGATGTTCAGCTCTATCACTCCTTTCCACCTGATGCTAAGGAGGCTGCGCAAGTCCTGAACCGGTGCTTGGCTGCTGTGTCAGTCTGGATGAGGGCAAACAAATTGAAACTGAATCCAGACAAAACAGAAGTCCTCCTGATCAGTTGAAAGGCCAAACATGACATAGGGTTACAGCGTGTACTTGATGGGATAACACTCCCCCTGAAGACACAGGTTCGCAGCTTGGGAGTGATCCTAGATTCATCATTGGGCCTGGACCCCCAGGTCTCAGTGGTGGCCAGGTGAGCTTTTGCACAATTAAAACTTGTGCGCCAGCTGCACCCGTACTTTGGGAAGTCTGACTTGGCCATGGTGGTCCACGCTCTTGTTACATCCCGATTAGACTACTACAATGTGCTCTACATGGGGCTACCTTTGAAGACTGCCTGGAAGCTTCAATTAGACCATTGGTCAGGAGCCAGGTTGCTCACCGGAGCGGCATACAGGGAGCATACAACTCCTCTGTTAGGCCAGCTCCACTGGTTGCCGATCTGCTACAGAGCACAATTCAAAGTGCTGGTTTTAACCTTTAAAACTCTAAATGGTTCTGGCCCAGACTACATGTCCGAACGTATCTCCTACTACAAATCATCACAAAGTTTAAGATCATCTGGAGGGGCCCTGCTCT
This sequence comes from Anolis apletophallus, assembly GCA_030556195.1. NCBI lineage: Eukaryota > Metazoa > Chordata > Lepidosauria > Squamata > Anolidae > Anolis > Anolis apletophallus. The sequence continues at coordinate 28,262,210 of JARBWK010000004.1, read as the reverse complement.
CGATTCCACCACTGTCACAAAAGGGATTGGTGGAGACAGGGCCTTCTCAACAGTGGCTTCCTGTCTGTGGAATTCCCTCCCCAAAGACATCAGATTGGCCACCTCCCTCCTGTCCTTTAGAAGGAAACTCAAGACTTGGCTATGGGACCTTGCATTTGACCATTGAATAGCGGCTTGTATGAAGAAGACATAAGCAATTTCGAAGTGACAATGGATTGACCTGGACCCAGATTTTAATTGATGTATTTTAACAACTGTTTATTTAATGTTTTGTTTTAATGAATTTGTTGATTGTTCTTATCATTATGATGGCACCAAATGGTGTTTGCTGTGAGGCCGCCCTGAATACCCCCTCAGGGGTGAGAAGGGTGGGGTACAAGCATATGAAATACATAAATAATTGCCTAAATGGAATTGGTCACCAAAGTCCATTCACTCATGTACTTAAAATAACAATTTCCAAGAAATATTATCATATAAAAATTCCAAACAGGCTTTTAGTCATTCTGATGTTTTATAAATGAAATATTATGAATAGATCTTGCATTACTTAGTTGTCTTTTTTGGCAAAATAATAACAAAAATATCCTCTGCTCTTTTGCTAATGGATATTCAGAGAGAAAAAATATGTTTCTACAATCCGCTTGCCAAAATGGTAATAAATCTCTTATAGTCATTATTTCATAATGAGAAGGTCTTTATTTTTATTAATGTCTCATTTGTATTTTGTTTATGAGTGATGGTAGCATAGGCATTTCTCCAAGTATCTGTATAATAACTCAGCATATACCATTTTTAATTGTTGAAGTAATTCATCTTCAAATTTCTTTTAATATGTTGCAGATTATCCATCTGGAACTGGCACTTTTCCAGATCTAATCTTTTTATTTGCTTCAATAAATTCTGTAGTTGTCACAGGCCCATTCAAACTTTGATTCTGTTGCCAGCATAATTTATCCAATTGGAATTTACCCAAGTAATCTTCCATATCCATATTTTCTCATTGTCTCACTCATATAAACCTCTATAATATTTCTCAAAGGCTTTTAATATTTTCAAATTATCATTACAAACTGATCACCCATCCTGATCTTCAGAACAGTTTTATTTGTTCTTTCTTCAACTTATAGAAAAACCATTTTCCAACTTTGAGTGGAAATTCAAAGTTCTTTTGCTTAAGGTATAGTTATCATTTTTAGACTCTAAAATGAGAAGCAAAGTTGGAAGAATTTGATCTTTTGTTGAGTTTCTTTATCAAAATTCTATTACATTTCCCCTCCAAATTTGTGTAGTTTGTCCATAAATTTCTTTTTTTATCTTTTCTTCGTTTCTTCTCCCCTTTTAAAAAAGTTTTCTCATATAATTCTTGCTTAGATTCCAATTGAATCTTGTCTCTCTACCCTTATTTAAGTTGTTTCTTTTCTAAATTGTTATTTACATTGTTGAAACATTTCCATCATTAGAAACAAATATTCATTAGGATTCTATCTGAACTGTGTTTATGGACATTATAGTAGGATTATGATCCGAAATTATTTTTTTCTTATCAAGAAATTAGTTTTAATGAAAGTTATTTTTAAAGTAGCTTTGTTTTGCAAATATGTGAACAATTTGTTAAGGTATTTTGGTTGCATTTAATGTCACTGAGAACATCAGTATTATGTTATCAAAAAAATTTGTTGTCTGGCCAGATCACGCAAATTCATGTACGTTGATAACTAGTTTGAAACAGCTATTATCTCCATTTGTGGAGGTGTCAGTGATTTCACAGGTTGCCTTTAAATAAGCAGGCCTGAGGTACTAAGGTTATCACCTCAGAAATATTGTTTCACTTTGAGATAAGTATCCTGTAGCCTGTAGTTTTACTTCAAAATACATGTATGTCAAAACAGTCTATCTGTACAAAGGAAAAATACTGGAAATCTCTATAGAGTTATTAAATATTTAGAATCTCAGTCCTGAATTTAGAAGTTTCAGTGAAGGATGGAGATACAGATAGTTCTCATTTTCCCAAATAATTTAGCCATATGTTTGCATTTACTTCACCTGAAATGGATGGGAAGTTATTTTAGGGCCATTATTATCTAGTGACCTGACACATAATGAACTCAGATTCAAGAGTTATCACATTTAAATGTCAACATGATTTTTCCAACTTTGAATTTCCCACAAATTGAATTCTTTCTTTGTCATTATTGTAAGGGATCAGAATACAATATTTGATATATGTAACATAAAAGTGAAAATATATTCTTAAATTTATGTATATATTTTCTATTGATTCTATGCTCCACTAGGGTGGATCATGGAATCAATAGGATTTTCCTCTGTTAAATTATCATTCAGAGATTGATTCAGTGGCTTTAATTTAGCTGAGACTAGGAATTGGTTTGAAGCAATAACGATTATAATGGCATTTGTTCTGGATCTTGGTAAATTATTTTAACCCTTAAAGTGAGCACATTTGGTAATAGGAACAACTACTACTTTGTGTCAAATGAGCTTTTGTACAAGAAATAATATATAAACCACCCATGCATGTCCATTGCACTTAGCTCACTCACTCCCCATTCATATCCATTTCTCAGGATCTCACCAAAGTTACCAAAAACAAGAAATGTTGGAAATTGAAGCACTGGAGGTGCCTTAATTCTGGAAATATAGCACTATTTGCATGAAACTGGCAGAATCTATACAAATGGTGTCTTATTTCCTCTAGACTAGAGAGATTGAAATTGTGGGTTGTTTCTTCGTAGGAATGGTTGCTCCTTGGTAATCCAAGATCCATCCAAATAGTATCACTGCAACCATTCCTCTCCCATGTCCAGAACTTTATGGAGTGGCACATAAATTGACAGGTAATATTGTTAAACCAGGTAATCAAAGTGTAAGTTGAACAGAACCTACTTGCAGATTTTTCAAATTAGCTTACAGTCGGGTTCCTGAATCTGAACACTATGAGTAGTCACACAGAAGTATTTAGTTACAAAAAGCACCACTGTTTGATTATTTTGCAACATCTGTAATTAGTATGGTTCCAAAGCTGTGAAAGACAGCTCATTATGTCATTTGTGTATGTACAATTATAGCACAGATTTGCTACTGCTTCATTAATTTTGCTCTCTATTCCTCTCCCACACACCTGCCTTTTGGCACTTCCGTTCTTCATTGATTCTAGGTATAGGCTTGAAGGTACAAGTTCAAAGGCATATTTGAAGGGAAATCCTTAACTATTGATTACATTCAAGTTCTCTTTTCCCTAGTGTGAAATGATGCTGCTCTATGAGGGCATCGCCTTCATCTAATTAAACTACAGCCAGGTGAATGTTTGTGAATAGTTTGGAATCTTTGCTTTGATTTTAGGCCAACCATCCCACACTTCCTACCTATGCTGTTTCTTTTAACAGCTTAAACATTAAAAATATTTCCAAAGGGGAAGTCTTGTTAGTCATTTGCATCAAAAATAACAACATATATTATGACACATTTAAGACTAAGAAATAAAATATGGCATTTGGAAAGAGGAGTGGTTGATTTGTAATAATGAATGACAAACCAGTGTATTCACACTATCAGGATCTCCAAAACTAAACTCATTCTTTGCCTTGGTATGTACTCAGATGCACTCAGATGCAATATTTTGTGAACTCGTATCTTGGGTAATATTTTGAAGAGTTACTTTCAACATTGTTCTGTTAAGGAACAGTGGTATTTAAAATAACTATTAAAATTGACCTTAAGGAAAAATAAAACGTAAGGTGCAATCCAGGCTTAGCTATTTACTCATGAAATCAGTGACACTTAAGACATTAATTAATTAATTAAGATTATCCTGTCATCAGATTTTCACCAGATTTTACTAAATTGGTTCTATTAATTCTTGCCCTTCTTCCAACATGGACTCCATCTGACTCACAGTAAAGATTAAAAATGAGTATTATGATCAAATTTAAAAAAGAAAATGGAATAACCTAACCTATTAAAAACACCAATATAAAAGTGAGGCATCCTTATTTTTTTTAAAAACAATCTAATAAGCAGTTAATCATGTAAGTCCTGTCTAAATATATACAGTAAATAAATAAAACATCCAAAAGGAAAGGGGCCAACCTAGCTTTCAAGAGAGAGAGTGCCATAGCTTGGGAGCAGCCCTTAAAAACGTTTTCTTATCTGTTATCACAAAATGATTGTGTCACCTTTCCTCATGAAAATTGTCTTCAATAAGAAAGAGTTGATTAAGTACTCACTAAATTAAAGAGTAGTCACTAAGTTAAGCTTTCAACACAACCAGAGATGAGGAGTGTAATATAAGAGTAATTCTGATTAAGCAGTGCTAGAAGGAATAAAATTGATATTAGCGGTCTGAAGTATTTAAAAACTTTAAATCATGTATATATGTCCATGACCTGCTATCTCAATTGGTAAATGCTAGGCAGAAAGTAGAAACTTGGTATTAAAATAATAAAAAGCAATGGTTTGAAGTGGACACTTCACTAGTTTTGCTTGAGCAGTTCTGCCAATTTATTCATGAATAAAGAATCACTCCTTATTGGACTAAATATATTGTCAAAAGCTAGGTACTTTATTCACACTGACAGAGAAAATTATTTTCTAAATTTCATAATTTTAATGCCTGTCTTGATTTGTAAGGCACCAGATAATTATTTCCAGCTCTTTAAGGTTCAGTAAGATTTAAGGCCACTAGACAGTTTTTACAAGAATCATGACATTCTTTCCAGCAGTGTTATCCTTGAAAAGAAGTATGAAACAATTGCATTTTGTTAAAGCTAGTCTGGCACTCTTCTTTGAGCTGATGTTGTAGCTACAAAATTTGTCATGCAAATGATATAATTTTGTGCTGTGTTGTGCTGAAGTAGTATTTTTATTCAATACTTTTAATTCTTGCATTGAATGTCTATTGTATCATAGTCTCTCTAGTTTAGTTAACTAAGTTGTGTTGCTTTTTGATTTGTTGTACATATATTTCTGGATAGCATGTTTTATTACAGGCCAACCAGAAATATATTTGCTTATTTGGGAATGGTGTAAACAAATATTTGTAAGAGATTCTCTGTAATATGGAAGTGTCTGTTCCGCAGACAAGCTATAGACATTTATGATATAATTATATTATCTCCATTGCCTTAGACAACAAAGTAGCAAGATAATCAATCTGGAGGCATTTAAAAAAGTGATTTGAGGAGCTTTTATGTTTCCTTCAGAAAGTTGTCACAGTTCACAGGCTTACAAGAACCACTGACTATATCAGTTCTTAGACTGAACTATACCATTTGAGCAACTGTTAATGTGTGATATAGAGATACTTTTTGAAAATTGCATTCATAACCATTTGGAGTTCATAACCTTTTGGAAAAGCATGACCTTTCTCTTTCAGAGAAGAGACAAAAACTGTTTGTGTAGAATCTTCTCAAGTCATAAATAACCAGATATAATTATACAATGCCATTTGGCTTCAGTTGTTAGACTGATTAACCCGTTGTCTCTGATCTGTTAGGAAAACAGAGAATATGCCAGTGCACAAAATAGCAGTGCTTCAGAAGTGTTTTTCAGTGCTTAAGAGACAAAACGGAAGTAGACTTTGGTAAAAAAATAACATATTTGGTTTACTCACAACTTCTTGTGTTCATCATACACAGATACCTAATTTATCAGTCCAGTTTCAGATATGTTTGAAATAGTTTCTGCATGCAGACAGCACAGGGCAGCTTTCTTAAAACAGCAGCAGGCATGTGTTGGTCTGAGCAGTCCCGAAATGTAATGGAGACTGTGATCTGAGCAGAGCTGATCATGTGATCTGCAGCCCCTCCCACAACTTCTCAAGAAAAAACATAGAGTAAGGAAAGAAAGCTGTGTTCCAGAACATACATACAAGTAAGCAACAGGATTATAAATAAACAAATTACTAGAGGAAACTTGAAGAAGGTTGTAATTTCAACAGATATATCCATGCAGAAACTGAAAAAGCTTTTCCAGAAATTAGATGTTTTAGGTAACTTCTGAGAGCCAATATGATATAGTAGCTTGAGTGCTGGACTAATATATGACAATATGAGTGATTTTTTTTTTTAAAAAAGCTATATTATTATTATTTTATTATTATAATTATTTCCTTCATTTATACCCCGCTTCTTCTCAACCCCCGAGGGGGGACTAAGTGCGGCCTACAACGGCAATGAATCGATGCCACACAATATACATATAATAAAAACAACAGTTAAGATTAAAATACATTAAAATACAACTAGAATTAAAATACATTAAAATACAATTAACATTAAAATACATCATGTATAGTATACTGTAAATGTTCGTGATCTTTTCAGATATATCAAATCTGAAGATGTTGCAAGATAAATGAACTTTCAGGAACATGCATGCTACTAATTCTTAATATAGATTCAGTCTGTTGGTCCTCAAGTAAATGTATACATAGCATTTTTACAATGGAACTGGTAACAAATGAATCATAGAAAGAATCAAATAGTTTTTACTTACCAGCCATTTAGTACTGGCAAGGGATCGACTGAATTGAATTTTTAATGTTCCTTTTCCCCTGCTGACTTTTGAAGAATGGCTGGATTGTTGAAGTACTTTTCCTTTGTTTCTGTACCTTACTCATTTTTTGAATTGCTAATTTATAGTACATGATAGTTTTATGAGAAGAGAGTTGACTTGACAAGAGGATAAGTTTCTGATGAGTTAGTGCATTTTTCTATTATTATTAAGATTATTTTTTAGACCTATTTTGAATTTTACTTTTATATTGTGCTATTTGTTTTCTTTCCTCCTAAATTAAGTCATTCAAGCTAAAGAGAGAGATAATCAGAGATAAGGCATGTGGTGAGGAACATAAAACAACAGCAGGATAAATATGGAAAGATTCTCAAGCAGACATTCATTAAAATGCTAGTAGTGAAGCATCTATAAAATTTACTTACGATGACATGTCTTTATTTGGTTGTCTGTTCTATTTTGAATAGGTCATAGTTTGTTAATCTTATAAAATAACGTTTGTTTTCATGGAGAGTTAAAACATTAACTTCAAAAACAACTTATTAATGTTGATTGTTCGAAAGGAGAACGCTAATTTATTGTTGCGAACACTGGGAATGTTAAAATTTAGTTGATTGCATTAGCTGTTCATTCATTCATTAAACTATTGATTTTTTAAAAAAATATTATGGGATTTACAATAATACAATGATTTCCTCCACACATTTTGCCACTGGCTCCTACAAAATGTGTCTGTTTATAGCCACTAAATCCCCATCTATAGATTGACACTTTCTAAGCAAGTATATACATGCCCGTCAATGAATCAAGAAATCTTCAAGAATATTTTACGGTCTCTGAGCATTTGCTAAACATTTTTTTCTGCATTGCTTAATAACTGTACCTTTCCATTTACTTAAACACAAAGTGTGGTTTAAGAAATCAGTGCTAAAGCCCATATTTTCTGTTCAGGAGCCAGAGATCCTACATTCAATCATCTGTATCAATAGTATCTTACATTTCTCACACACTCTTATTTCGTCCTAAAGTCTCTTGATACATTTTCTGCTAGAAAAGCAGGCAACCTCCTCCTTAATTGATTTGTTTAGACACACACAAGCTCTGAAATATGTGCTCTTCTTGAAGCCACTCCTAAAACAAACAATAAGGCAAAACATGTATTAATTATACAATAATAATTTCTGTTAGTTAATCCTTGTTGTGGTAACTAAATTAGAACAGCACTACTTAAATTTAGCTAGTCACTTCTGAGCACTGGAAGTAAGTGCTATTAAGAGACAAATTAATTTGTTAGGCTTTGTTGGAGGAGGGTGATTAATTACCCCATAACTAATTTTAGCAAGTTATTGTGAGCCACATTCTCCTTTTCTTTGTTGTCCAGTCTATTATTAGAAGAGCCTTTCTTCCTCCAGAAGCAGACTGTGTTTGAAATTCTAACAAATGCACCACAATTCGTTCTGAACAAAAAGTCTGTAGGTCAAGGTGAGCATATGTGGCTCATCGGATGTTCTTGGACAGAAATTCTCATAATTAGGACTGCAGGACTATTCTACAGAGGTCTGGTGGAAACTGCAAGTCAAAACTTCTGGAATGCCACAGTTGTCCACCCTGTCTTTGGGTTTTTTTAAAAAACTGCTTTGTCAGCTCAACTGTTGCACTGGCCAATTACATTAAATCCAGAACACACTTTGTGCACAGCACCTTATTCAGCTAAGCATACATATATGGAGATTGCTTCCACTTGCAAATAGGCCCTCGTTAACTGTGATGATTTTCCCCATAGCTTTGAACTTTAATTTATAATGCAGATTGAACTAAAAATCAATATGTGAAATCTGCAATTGTTTACAGCTTAATTTCTAAGCACATCTTGTGGAGAGAGTCAATTTCCTTGGACTTTAAATAGAAAATGTATGCCATTGGTTAGATATATCTATCTATAAACCTATGTTATCTGCAATAATTTTCCCTTGGGACTTCGGGAACTTATTTGCTACATTTTTTAAATTTGTATTTCCTTTGTTAGTTCAAATGTCTGCTTTATAATGGATGCTAGACAAAATGCTAATTCATGCATTTGTTTTAAAACATAAAAATGTGATTTATTAGTTTTCAACAGCAACAACAGCATTGTCCTTTTAAAAGTCATTATGCTAGGTGGTTCAAAAACTTCAAAATTAGGTAAGTCGGAATGGAAACTTCTATGACCATGCATCAGTACAGACAAATACCATTCTGAAAAGAATTCCCAACTTTCTATTGCTTGTTTACTTAGAAATAAATCTACAATTGAAAGAGACTTGATCCCTAATTTATGACTGCTACATAAATACACAGTCCAGTCCCTACATTCTTCTTTGTTCATATGCATTGGTTTCATAGGAACCAGACAGCATGTATAAGTAAGCTTGACACAACTTTTGCTTAAACTTGAGTCTTGTATATTGTGCATTCAAAGCCATCTTCAATTTTAAATGGATTTATTGGAACTTCATTCTGTGTAATGTAGACAGCTGTTAAGTTAGTATAGTTAAAACCAGGTGAAACATTGAATTTCCAATGAGTTTTAGACTCAACAACAAGAATAACAAAAACAAATTGTATTTCTTATCCACCTCTCCCCAGGGCTCATGGAGAAGTACATAAGAGTTGAAATACAATCGATAAAATATAAGCCCATTTAAAAATACACAATTACGAGGAAACAAATTAAAAAATACCATAGAATTTACATAATATTGAACTGTATTTCTGTGTTCTGCTTCATGCAAGGCCCAGGTAATATAATAAGGACACAGTCTGGGTTATCCACAATTAAACCAGATATATTCTAGATGAGGCAATTCAAAACAGAGTTTCTAGGTCAAAAACAGTAAAAAAATAGAAAAAAGAGAGAGCTCAAGGAAGTCAATAGGCATATTCTTGAAGATTACTCCTATCACCTGAGTCCGACTTACTTCCTGTCTTTTCCCACCTAAGCCAGAGGAGCAGAAGGTACCACAGTGAGGAGGACAATCACAGGCTGTATTCTCTTAGCTAGCACACAACAATGGCACCACTCTGAATCAGTGATCACAACACTTATTCTCACCTAGTTTTCTTCCCACCTTCCCAGATATCACACAGCAGGTGAGAGTCAAATGAAAACTCTGGAAGGCTACAATGTCATCAGTTCTTTTCTAGATCTTCCCATCCTCTTAAAATCACAAAGATGGCAGGTATGAGTCAGGAGTGGATCCTCTGATCCCCCTTCACTCTTCCTCCCATTGTGGAATGGGGAAAGAGACAGTGGCATTTCAATATGGTGTCACCAATGTTTGACAAGCTCCCCCTACTCATGATGTCAAGTAGCAGCGGGCAAAGGGAGCCAAGAGAAAATCCAGGAAGCTATATCCTCTTGATTTCTCCCTTCCCCTCTATCCATCCAATGGCAGAGATGAAAGAGAGAACTGAAAAGGGCTATAGAAGGATCCCCCCCCGCTTCTTCTCATTCTGTGAAATTTCAAAATCCAGATTGCTCTGCAGCCCTGTGCACATACCTTGCACACTTGAATCTACTATGACTTAGATGCTATAGTCAATATACTGTAGATCTAATGGATTTAACTTTGCCCCATTTATTTAGTGATAATGCTTAAGTAATAATTTTCAATTTGTGCAGTTTAAGGATGTAGACAGGATTCTTAGACAGCCACCACATATGTGTTAGATACCTGCAGTTGTTGTCCTTAAAAATCCCACAAACTAGAGGGCTATTAGCTGAGTGGGAAGTATGAATGGTTAATGCATTACTAAAACAAGATAGAGTTCTAGCATGTCTGAAGGAGAGAGTTATAAAACAATTACTAAAAACAATGCCTGTATCCCACCATTCTGGATAATGATCTCTAAGGCCCCTTCTATACAGCCATATAATGTGGATTATTAAATAAAATAATCCACATTATCTGTCTTGAACTGGATGACCATAATCTACACTGTCATATAATCCAGTTCAAATCAGACAATCTGGATTTTATATGACAATATAGAAGGGGCATAACATGCCATTTACTTGTTTTGAGTCTCATTTGTGAGAGAAAAGCAGAGCATAATAGGTAGTAGTAGTAGTAAAGATGCTGAATGGTGTGATGACCTCCCACCTCCATTGGTTTCTGCATGTGACAGATTATATAGGTCAATTTCAGGCCTGGTTCTGCAGCAGAGATGGCTTTGGTCACCTTTGTAGGTGCCCAGTATCAGAAGCTAAATAGGATATGTGTAACGGTTAGTTCTACTTGTCCTCCCAGCAGCTTTCAATATTGTTGACAATTATATCTCTCTGGGACAACATTTTGGGATGAGACTCAGGAGAACCATCTTATAGTGGTTTTGTTACTTTCTGTAGGGGTAAAGCCAGGAGGTGGTGCTGGAAAATCCCTGGCCATTTTCCTGCTGGACTCAGGGTCTCTGTCCCATCTCCCATGCTATTTAACATATCAATGAAGCCGTGAAAGAGTGTTTTGCATGTTGTTTAGGAATTATTGACTTCTCTAGGGACTTTCTCATGTTACATCTCTGTTGTTATTTATTTGTTCAGTCGCTTCCGGCTCTTTGTGACTTCATGGACCATCCCATGCCAGAGCTCCCTGTCGGCCATCACCTCCCCCAGCTCCTTCAGAGTCAAGCCAGTCACTTCAAGGATACCATCCATCCATCTTGCCCTTGATCGGCCCCTCTTACTTTTTCCTTCCATTTCCCCCAGCATCGTTGTCTTCTCTAAGCCTTCCTTTCTTCTCATGATGTGGCCAAAGTACTTCATCTTTGCCTCTAATATCCTTCCCTTCAATGAGCAGTCAGTCTTTATTTCCTGAAGTATGGACTGGTTGGATCTTCTCGCAGTCCAAGATACTCTCAGAACTTTCCTCCAACACCACAGTTCAAAAGCATTGATCTTCCTTCGCTCAGCCTTCCCTAAGGTCTAGCTCTCACATCCGTAGGTTACTACAGGGAATACCATTGCTTTGACTATGCAGATATTTGTTGCCAGTATGATGTCTCTACTCTTCACTATTTTATCAAGATTGGACATTGCTCTCCTCCAAAGAAGTGTCTTCTGATTTCCTGGCTGCAGTCTGCGTCTGCAGTAATCTTTTCACCTAGAAATACAAAGTTTGTCACTGCCTCCACATTTTCTACCTCTATTTGCCAGCTATCAATCATTCTTGTTGCCATAATCTTGGGTCTTTTTAATTTTTAGCTGCAACCCAGCTTTTACACCTTATTTCACCTTGATTAGAAGGCATGCTCCATCTATACTCCACATAATGTAGTTAAACATTGCATTATCTGAGTCTACACTCTCACATAATTCCGTTTCAAACTTAATTATATGGCAGTATAGATGGGACCCAAGTCTCCAATATAGTGCAGTGTCTTGTAGAACTATTTCTATGCGAGGATTCTACCCACTGTTTCCAGCAAATTTCCATTTCAAGAACTGAGGTTTATTAAGCTGAAATTCCAGGGGCTCACCTGACAGCACATTTTAGCATATCATACAAAGTCCTTTTTCATGAGAAGGGCCTTGTTCGCAAGGAAATTATTGTTCCTAAGATAGCTTTTGTTGCAGGCAGTAACTTCCAGCCTTCAAGTAATTTCTGTCTTGTCTGTAGAACTCATCACACAAGGGGTGTTGTAAGGTGTTTCACCTTTAAATAAGACGGAGAATGTACTCATGCTCATCACGCAGGATCTCCTCCCATTTCTGAGTCAACCAGCCACTTAATTTACTCTCACATAGGCTGATGTCTCTTCCCATATCAAGTAGACCAGCACACTTTTAAACACTCCTTTCAGTGGGATCTAGCCCCCCTTCTCATTGAATCCCTCCTCTCAAATAGATCTGTGCACTTTTAAATCTTCAATTAATTCCCCTTTGAATCTCTCCTCCCAAGTATGCCAGCACACTCTCAATTGATATCCCCCCTTCTCTTTGGATCCCTCCTCTTGAGTAGGCCAGCAACACTTCTTTCAATGGGACTGATGCTGTTTTTAAACTACGAATGGTGACAGAAGTATAATGGATGAGCACTTCATAAAACGGAGTATAAATGGAGAAGCCCACCATTTTGAAGAACTGCATTATTTGGCAGTGTAGATTCAGCCTTTGATTTAACTAAAGTGGGATGTTCTTAGGTTATCACTAGAAAAGGTTCACTCCAGCAAAGTCATGTGATTTAGCATAAATTAACAAGACCTTGAAATTCATGCTCCAGCTTCCCTTGGAAACTTTCCTTTCATTTACTGTTACATCTTATGGGTAAACCTGAACAAACAGAGGTATTCTAGGTTCTGCAATTAAATTACAGGAGGTCTTAACCAAAATACTTACCGTAGTTCAGCAGTCTTGAATAAATGTGGCTAGCCTAAATAAGGAGTAAAATCTTATAATTTCTCTCTTGCAGAAGGAAAAGGAAAGTGAAAGTACATGAGCCTAAGGCTCAGACAATGTTAGAGAAAATTCTGGTCATGGATATCATGACCATGCATTTCCTGCATGGTAGGGGGTTGTGCTAGATGGCCCATGTGGTCTCTTCCAATTCTATTATTCTATGATCAGGCTCCATAATTTTGAAATTGATTCACAGTTGTATTGCCTTAACACACAAAAAAAAAACATTTTAGGTATATCTATAAGGGACAACACAGAATTGCATGGGATTAAAACATTTAGAAAAAATGTTGGAATTCTTCTGAGGCTAATACTTCCAATATGAGATTCTTACATTTTGTTTGATTGTATTATCTTGACAGTTTTCAAAAAAATCAGATACTGAATTCCCACTCCTAATCTAAGATTTCTTCCCTTGTTAGGATGGTATCGATGTTGTAATTGTGCTGGTCACACACATTAAGGCATTCTTCATTTGCATTCTAGTTTTAGAGGTACTTTGCTGGCAGTCACCATCAATCTTGGCTCATGCTGTAGATCAACTCCCCCATCTTTTACTTGTGATGTTAATTAATTTCAGCCCTCACTCTACCATTCTTATCCATCCTGCTAAGGTGATCCATCATCTTGCTAAAGCAAGGGAAATCCAATCCATCACTGCTGGATCCTGATAGAAGGCTATAAGGGGGAATGCAAGTCATCTTCCCAGCAGTAATCAAACAGCTGTGATACATGCCACTTTAAGCTTGTATCATTATATAATGGATGGTTTTCTTATACGTGGGAGTTGCCTGAAAATTTCAAAACAGACGGACTCTGCTGCAGAGATTTTATTTTGCAAAATGTAAAGGCTGTGAACTAGTTATTGACACATACTATATCATCAGTTCCAGCTGAAAGCACAGACTAATAAGTAAAACATTGGCACTAATCCTTATTTAATCAGCCTTAAAATGATAATTTCAAGTATATGAATGTGTCTGGGGAAAAGATTTCATACTCCAAGTGCTCCTAAAAATACTTATAGTGTATATATTTCTTAGAGCTAGTGCGATGTAGTATACAAGAAAATTAGTTTTATACTGGAAAGACTCCAGCAGAAATGTTGACAGTGTAGTCACTGGGCAAATATTTATCGCTCTTCTATTTCATCACACATAACTTATAATACAGGAATCATAAAAAAATGTTTGGTGCTATGGAATAATGAGAATTGTAGTTATTCAAAGTCTTTACCCATTTCTGCCAAAGTTCATTGGTGCCTCACCAAACCACACATCCCAGGATTCCAGAGCATTGAACCATGCCAGTTAAAGTGTTGTCAAAGTGCATTAATTTTATGATGTAGATGCACCCTGAGATATCCCATGCAAGTATTTTGAATATTGAGGAAGCTACTCTCCCCCCTCCCTCCCCCCTCTCTCTATATAAATCTAATGTTTGTTTGTGGGATTAACATAACTCAAAAACCACTGTACGAATTGACACCAAATTTGGCCACAAGACACCTACTAACCCAAGGAGTTACCATCACTCAAAAAATTGATTTTGTCATTTAGTTACTGGGATTTATAGTTCACCTACAATCAAAGAGCATTTTGAACTCCACCAGTAATGGAATTGGGGCAAACTTCCTTAACAGAACCCCGATGACCAATAGAAAATACTTAAGACCATCAAGTCCAACTCCCTTCACCAGGGCAAGAAAATGTAATCAAAGCCCTACTGACAAAGAGCCATCCAGCCTCAGATATAGATAAATAGATATGATTCGCGCGCACACACACACACACACACACACACACACAGATAGTATCCTAAATTTGAAAGGGACCCCTAAAGAAGGACAATGATGTTGCATGTTCCAGAGTAGGCAAACCAGACAATCTCCACATCAACACTGACAAAGAAACAGCAAGAAATACTGTTTACCCACAAGCTTAAAGAAATTACATAGATTAGAAACCAAAACTTTATCATTATTTTCCAGATCACCAGACTGGGCCACAGCAACGTGTGGGAGAGAATGGCTAGTATATAAATAAATATCTCCATGTGCACTGGCCTTCCTTGTTCTAGCCATGGTCTTTCTACATTAATTTATTTTTAGAACAGTTGGGGAAATTTGAAATAGGGTTTTCATTTAGTCACAAATTTAAGTCCTTGCTCAAAATAAGAAGGTTCGAGACTGAATGGGTGGGTCCAGGGTCACATCCATAATCCATGTCCCTTGCATTCATTGTTCGATCTTGTCATAATACATCATTATATAATTTCTGCTATTTGATTAATGTATCCAAATATATTCCATAAGTAAATGTATTTGATTCCTCTATTCAGCAAGAATTTTGGGGTTTTTCCCCCCCCGAAATTCAATTTTAATACTTTAAACAATATAGGATAAAAAAAATCAAAGTAGATCTCTGCAATTCCCATAGGTCTTCCCTGCTGGAAGAGATACTCCAGGCTGACAGAATAGACCTGGAGAAGGAAACCTCCAGTCTCAACCTTCCCATACAGTTACCACAAGACGTCTTTGCTTAAATTGCAAATTTGCTTAAAGACTTCTTGTGTTCTTCTTCTACCATTTTTATGTACTGGGAAAATTGCTTTCCTTTGTCACTCATACTCGGTTCTATAACCCAGGACAAACACAAAGTTCCTCCAACAGCATCTGAGCCAATGCTTGAGAACAAGCATTAACTGCAGCAAAACTAGCAGTTAATGCTTGTTCAGTTGAATGATTGCTACTTAGGACTCTTCTGAAGCATCATTGTCATGTCCCACAAGTCCAGTAGTAATAATAAAAAATAGTAAAACTTTATTTATATTCTGCCTTATCTCTCCGAGAAGATTTGGGGCAGATTCCAACACACAAAAAAGGCAAACTTTCAATGCCTCAGTGCAACAACAGATACAAACATAATAGTCCAAAATAACTCCACTTATGACAATAACTTCTAACATGACATCTTTAAATTAAATAAAATCCAACTTATCAAAAATTATATCTAACATAAAACCCAAGTATAACACATCCACATTTATTTACAGGAGCCAAAGAAGACTCACTAAAATATGTGAGTTAACTGTGTGGCCAGTGATGTTAACTGGGGAAACATGATGTGGCAAAGCCTGGATAACATAATAAGGTTCAGAGGTCTAGTGGTAGTCTCTCATAATCTAATCCTCCTCTTCTCCATATGCTAATGAGCAAATGTGAGTATTCAGGGTTTTTTTTAAATAGAAGGGTGAGAAGGTTTATTTCTTTAGGGATGGAGTTCCAGAGGCGGATGGCGACCACAGAGGAGGCCCTCTCTCTTGTTCACACCAGGTACACTTGAGATGGGGTTGGTACTGAGAACAGAATAGTGGTCTAGACACAAGCATAAAGGCTGAAGATCCAGCACATCCTCCTATGAAATGAGGCATGCCTGATACCTGTGAGTCAGCAGATTGGAGCTAGCCAAGTCTGATGTTCTTAAACGGCTGTGTCTGATGCTGCTAGTTTAACATTGATCAAGCTTAGCATCTCTGAACCTAAAGTCTCTACGCTTGTGGCATTTTTGCATTTTCGATCCAGACACAATGATGCAACTGCCTTCTACCATAGGGCAGAAGAGGCCTTCAGCTATTCCACAGTCCCACGTACCATTATGCGGGGAGTATGCTTTTCAGGAACTTTTATAACTAAGGGGATGTTCTTTTAATTATTTCTAGTTGGCAAGCCTGGAAAAGGACATAGTCTGGAAAGAGTAGGTTGGGTCAGTAGTTCTGCTTTGGCCATTTTTAGGAGCTGTCCAGTACTGTTTCTATTTTCATCAGTTTGTGAACTCTCTAAACCAGTCTGAACATAGAACAGTCATTTATTAGAGTTTAAGTGATCTTTTTCTGTGGATTCAGTAGAAATTATGACCTAATAGATATGCTAATGAACACACTACAGTACATGTTGAACAGCTTGCTAGGGCAGCAAACCAAGTCTCGGGCTGATAGAGGATTAGTGAAACAGTGTAAATAGGTTGGATTTGGTAATAACAAGGACAAAATAGTTCATCCCCTAGTCTGAGTACCAGGAGGAATTGTGATAAAGGTTGAGCCCTTTCTAGTAATCTCATTCTTTAAAAAGTACTACAGATGGCTAGAACTCCTACAAATACACCAATGCCAAGACTGATTGGTCATCCTGATACTCTGCCTTCCAGATTTCCATACTGAAAATCTCATTAGATAATTAGTCTTTGTGTAATTAACATTGTCTATGATAATACTTTCCTTAACTAGCATAAAACAAAATTGGTTTTATTCCTGGAGGGGCATTTTATTCTTATTATAGACATATGTTTAGCTTGTCTGATTATAAAATGTCAGTTTGCTGCCAGCAGAAAGACTAGCTGCCAAATCCATTATCTGTGTATATATCTGATTCCTTGGAGGACTTCAGGGTCAAAGCTTCTGTGTTACCAGTGAAGAAGACTGCCTCAAACCATTGAAGATGTGCTATATTTGTGATGATCATCCAAAAATTGAGGAAACAATTGAATAGTTACTTTCTTTTTAATCGCTCTTTTGAAAAGCTCTGTTTCCCAAATAGAAAACTTATGGTAGGAATGGTGGAATTAAAAGTTTAGGGACTTCTTCACACTTGCCTATTTTCTGTGGCAGCAATAGGAGTTTGTAACTTCAGCCATGGAGCCCAATGGCTCCCATCACACCCTGGATAACTCCTTCTGGAGTGATTCTGTGGCTGAACTGCCACTGCTGCTGAAAAAAAATGGCAGCAGCAGACAACGACGGGCTCCCTGTCTTTCCATTAGGAAAGATGAATCAGGCTGCCAAAAACAGGCTTCCCCCATGTGACGAGGCAGGGCCGGGGGGGAGCCATGAAGAAGTGGGGTGCAGGGCTATAGGTCCCCTCGACCTCTGCACAAGCATCTCCAGAACGTGGCAAGACACCACAATTTCGGTGTCACATGTGACAAGGTCCTTGTTTTTAATGAAAATCAGTTGCACTTTGTTATTATTTTGAATTTGGCTGTTACAAAGTTAGTTATGCTCCAAAACATATGGAAATCAAAAGCTAAGGCTCCCATCTAACTTGTATGTCATGAAAGTAGTAAGGAAGATGTGGTCTGATATATTGAGTATGTTCCTACATTGTGAGCACAGAAACTAAGGTTGTGCCAATGCAACTGTGTAATGTCCTGTGTATAATGCCATTTCATGGGCTGGAGAGTACTTCCCAAGGGAGCACTTGAAAAGCCTGGGCAGCATCCAGTTGCAGCGTGTACTTCTGCAGTCAGGAGAAGAGAATGGTTGCCATCTTTCCAAATCTTCAGCTATTATATGTATTTATGTTTATACATAACATCAGTTAATAAAACTTCACATTTCAGTCTACAATTTTTCTCCAAATCCAGTGTTTAGCTGGAGGATTTTCGGTGCTGGGTTGCAGCAGTTAATCTTAGCAAACAATGAAATAAAAAAATGAATTCAGAAAAAATGGGATACTCCTTTACTGCCATGTGTACCTGTCTACAACAGGAAAGGAAACAGTAGCTGCTTCAAGAATCTTTTACTGGGCATATATTAACAGCAAAATAGTGAAAAGGGGGAAGAGTAGATAAATCTGTCTCATAAGGTATGTACCACATAGGGCCGGATCTTACCGTTAGGCAAAGTACGCACCCGTGGGGGGCACCACATATTCAGGGGCGTATCAGCTGCCAAACACCTCTTCTCAGTCTCTGGCCCGGTGGAAGGCGCCTCCCCCCATGTAGCACCAAATGCAGCGCAAGAGGCCAGAGCTGCCTGCAGCGGTTCCACAAAGCCGGAGACCGAGGTGAGGAGGAGCGCCCGGCCGCCTCCACCCCCAGCCGCCAAACGCTCCTTCTCAGTCTCCAGCCTCATGGAACATGCACCCTACCAAGGCTGAAGACTGAGGAGGATGGTTTGGCAGCCGGGGGCAGAAGCGGCCAGGCGCTCCTTCTCACTTTGGTCTCCGGCCTCGTGGAACCGTTGCAGGCTGCTCTGGTCTGCTCGCGCTGCATTTGGTGCGGCGCGAGTGGGCCCCCTCCCACGGGGCCGGAGACTGAGAAGTGGCCAGTCTTCGGCCTCATGGAGGGTGTGCATGTGTGTGGCACCGTGCATGAACGGAACTAGCAGGCTTTGCGCATGCATACCTGCCGTGCATGCATGCCCGCCACGAGGCCGGAGAGCGAGGGGGCGCCAAAAAAGGTTTGCGTACTATTTAAAATTACCTTAGCCCAGCCCTGCATAGATCTATAAGCTTTGCTATCACATAGAAATAATAAAAATGGAAATTGGTTAAAGAAAAAGCCATCTGT
Organism: Anolis apletophallus; assembly: GCA_030556195.1. Classification (NCBI taxonomy): domain Eukaryota; kingdom Metazoa; phylum Chordata; class Lepidosauria; order Squamata; family Anolidae; genus Anolis; species Anolis apletophallus. The sequence goes on along the minus strand of JARBWK010000004.1, from coordinate 28,242,896 downwards.
AGAAACAGTTTTGAAGAAGCCTTTCAAGTGGTTTTACGGAGGTTCAATATATTTTTCTTTGCTTATTCAAGACTTTGTATTATTGTTTTTGAATAAAACACTTGCTGAAATATGTTGAAGTACTCTTCTTTTTTGTAGTGTAGGAACTCATCATATCCTTTCCATAGTATATCTTCCCTTGGAACCAAATTTGGGTTAAGGAAAGCATGCCCAAGAATTCATCTGCATTGTTAACTAAAGCATACCTATTTATATATTCTAAATGATGTATCAATAGGGTCAAGCAGCATCTGGTGAGAAAGAGGGTTTAGAACTGAGACATATATTTCTGAGACATATCTTGTAAAGTATACTTGCCTGCCTATTTGATGTCTTCATTGCTCCACTGTTTCATTGGTAGGAAGCTTCTATTCAACTGTTTTAAAATTGTGCCTTTATAATAGAACTGTCAAAGTCTTATGCGGGAATCATCAACATTCTATGAAAACTGATCATCAGGGAATTATCTACTTGCCCTCAAGTTGAATTGAAAAAGCCATAGAAGCTCCACAAAGTGCCTTGGAACCTATGCTTTATCACTGAATGGATATTCACCCAAGATGAATGCTGTCCATTGTTTTAAAGGGAGAACAGATTTAGTTGTGTATTGACACACATATACTATTTGTTACTTTCTACATAATGTTGATTCCTACAGTCTTGACTCACTTGCAAAACTGGCCATATTTGTTTACTGTTAATGAAAATTACATTGAACAGAAAGTATATCTGGAATAAGTGTCTGAGCTAATGGAAAAGCAATGCAAGTATCTGAGGTACACTCAAGTAGTGAAATTTGGAACAAGTCTTGAAAAATGTTTGGCAGCTCAATTCATCTGGCAGTAGATGTTCTTTTATGAACTACTGCTTCATAAGGACTTTGAGGATGGGGAGCAACAAGAACAATCTGCACCAAGTGCTAGGTACAGAGTGATTAGTCTCAGCTCTTCAGAGCTCTTCAGCTCTTCATAAGCACACTGTTGTTCAGTGTCTCATCACTATAATCCAGCTATGGATATTACTGGGGAAAGTAGTTGAAATGTCAAGCTTATTGATCTCATGATTTATCTTGTCAGCTCCTTTTCTGCCTTTTATGGCCTGCTTCTGGTAACTACTTCAGTAAGTTTGTCTCCTCCATTTATTTCACTTTTGTTTTCTGTCACTCATACTTACATGTGACTCTACTCTCTCCAATTTTATTTCATGCCTCCAGATTTCTCTATTTACATCTCTGAGTTTAGGACTGTAATGATAAGATTGATTGCCAATGGAAGCATGAAATTCCAGATAGTTAGGTTCAGGTAGCAAGTAGTGAGAGAACCAGCATAGTATAGTCACAGTTTGAGTGCTGGTTATAACTCTATAGAGACTGCACTAAGCAAATCTTGTCAAGAAAACAAATCCTACCAAGAAATCTTGTTTGTTATCTGCAAAATAGATTTATTATTTATATTTATATAAGTGTGTAATTACGTAAAGGCACACAACAACAACAATTGTACATCTTTTTCCAGGACTGCTTTCAAAGAGAAATCCAGTACTTCATAAAAATGAAAATATGTAAACTGGCCAATAAAAGAAGTAAAAAGGGACCCCTATATTTAGGTTTCTTAGTATTAGATAGATCTATACTATTTAGACCTTTCCAAAAATCCCATTTGGTCCTCTCTCACTGCTGCTCCATAGGAATAGTAGAATTAGCAAAAGCTAGCAAATAGGAAGGCAGAAACATCAACCAAGATGGAAGTCACATGCTCAGACATAAGGTGCTTGAATAGAAGCTGATTTTTTCTGCTGCCTAAATCAATTATATGCCAGACTTCTTTCAAAAAAGAAAAGTAAAAAAAGGAGAGAGGAGGAACATCTCTTTCTCCCTTGATAGGAAGATTGTAAGATTTTCTCAGCAGTCTTCATATCAAGAAAACTTTCCTACTCTTTGGGAGATAGACTGACAGCTTCAGGAACAAAAGAAGACTTAGTTAGTTTCAAAGTTTTATTGTGGAACCTGCAAGTTCAATCAATCAAAACTTTATTATGGTCACAGACCAGCACAAAGCGGGCACAAGTGCCCTAAGAGGAGAAGGACAACTCCCCAGTAAACAGTTATTTAAAATCAGACTAGAAATCAGTATAAAATATATTTTAAAAGACAGGATATTGTTGCCTTACGGTGTCAATCATCACCCGTCTGATATTAAGGGCAGCAGCACAGAACTTAGCAACACTGTAAGTCATTGCAGTGCTAGAGTTCGAAAGCAGCAGGGTGGAATAACATCTTTCACTGCGCCCCGGGTACTTTAGAAGCCATGGTCCAATGAGATTGGATCTAAGATCTCTGTAGAACATGCATTGAAGAAGCATGTGCTCAGTTGTTTCCACATCACCAGACCCACAGGGGCATAGTCTCTGCTTGAAGGGGGTCTTCTGATACCTCCCCTCCAATACAGCCGATGGGAGGGCATGGCATCTTGCCAAGGTAAAAGCCCTTCGGTGTTTGGGCACCTCCAGGTCTGTTAGGTATGCCATGGGGGCAGTGAGGTATCTAGTGGCTTCACTAACAATGAAGAAGACTTAAATGGCAGAGAATAATAAAAAGCAAATGAATTGCCAAGTAGAATGAGCTAATACCAATACATGAAATTGTGAAATACAAAGCCATCAAGTAGATTCCTGATAGGGTTGTATTCTTGGGAACTTTGTTGCAATATTCATCCTTCAGGCCCTTATGTTCATTTCCAAAGATTTAAGACATGACTGCTCATGGACTTTGGGAGCACTTGTACATATCACCCATTCTTCTCAGTTTAAACCTTGGACATATTCAGGTGAATGCCTAACCAGGGCTTTTGATATTATATGACTGTATGGAGGGTAAACTGTAAACAATAGGTTGTGTCCTTGCAAAATGTAATTATTGATCAATGGCATTTTCATTGAAACAATTATCCTCAGCTTCCCATTTTCTGACTGTGGAACTTCAACCAAAATGAGGTATCTATCTCAGGCCCTCAGGTTCCCAACTCCCAGAAATCCTAACAGCTGTAAACTGGCTAGGATTTCTGGGAGTTGAAGTCCAAAACACCTGGAGGGCCGGTAATTGCCCACCCCTGCTCTATCCTGTTCTTAAACCAGCAAGGCTTTTAATTAATTGATAATATTATGTCTCTTTATGTCTATTTTGTAATTGGAATTGCACTTGAATGTACCTTTGTATGCATCAAGACACCAAGTGCATACACTTTTGCATTGACTCTCACCTGTGAAACAGTTTGGGTTTTAGTGAGTTTCTGAACTTTGCTAGCCTTTTTTGACCGAACTTCCAGAAACAAGAAATGGATATTCTCATGTGGATCCAGATGTTGTAGTCCGAGAAGTAACATTTTTCAAGCTCTGAACATATATTTTAGACAATATTAAGACTCATAATAAAATATCAGTTTCAACTCTGGATCTGATAGGAGGAATTTATACTTCATGGCTATTTTAGTATTTTAGTATTAGGAATCAGCTCATCATTTCACATGTGAAATAATGTGAAGTGACATTTAATTCCATCATGTTTTGCTAATATGTAACTCAGCTGTCACGCACCTTGAACAGCCGTCACATACAATTTAAGGTTGAATCTTGTTCTAAAAACAGTGAAAATGTGAACTCTTGAATTTATTTTCTTCTGGTGCAAATGAAATAAAACAAAATAAACTGCAAAAATGTTTTTAGCTGTGCAATTTACATTTCTGAGAATGGTATTTGTCATGGCAAACCAAAATGTTCCAAGACAAAGGGCACCTTAATGGCAAAATGGCACATGTTAAGGTCAGGCACTCCCTCTTCTCTTCTTCTAAATGTTACAGGAGAGTGGAGATGTTTATGGCAGACCGACGATGGTCATTTTCTTTCTAGTACAGAAGAAATTGTGTAAGTAGTCTAGAAAAAATTTCCATGATTTAAAATCACAATTTAACAAAGCCTGAAGAGAAAGTATAGCTTAGGCAAGCCAATGTGTGCTACATTCAGATAGAAGGGCAAATTATGATTTGCTATAAAAAGTAGTAGCAGAGGGGGAGGTTTCATATGCACTATATAATTAATGAAGTTTGACACCGCTTTAACTATTATGACTCAATGCTTTGGATTCCTAGGGAATTGTAGTTTGGTGAGACACCAACCTTTCTTTGGCAGAAAAGGCTAAAGATGTTGTAAAACTACAATCGTCATGATTCCATAGCATCGAGCCATGAAAGTTCAAATGGTGCATTAATTCTACAATGTAGATGCATACAGAGAAAAAGACGGATCAATTCTGTCCATATATGGGAAAACAGAGGAGAGTTTTCCTTGAAGTTTAGCGCTGCTCATTTCTTTGACTTGAAAGCAAGCTTTGGTGGGTTAATTGATATGAATTATGTTAGTGGAAAGGTTAGTTTAAGCCATAGTGAGACCATTTAGAAAGTGCTGTGATTGAAGGACATGTTCTTATTGCACAAGAATATATCTGAAAGAGAAGCAGGAAACAGTTGTGAATGGACATGTTTAGGTATAACACAAACTTCAAAGTATTTTCATAGAAATGGCATGTTTGCTATTACAAAGAAGAGACTGGGGCAGAAAAGGGAATCAAATGATATGAAAGTCACAACTCATCCTCTGAAAATAATTATGGACACTATTTAATATATGCAGTTTAGTGAAGAGTCTAACTCCAGTTTTTGACAGTTTTTACTTGGCCTTCCCCAGTTTCCCATCAAATGCAAGGTATTGAAAATCTTGAATTTAAACAGTTTAATTTACAGTGAAATGAAATGAATCTCTGTAGAATAAATCAAATATCTCACCCATGAAGGGTAATTATCTTTCTCTTTCTCAAGAAATAGAAATTCAGGAACAAGCTTCACACTTGTGAATCAACAGATGCTACATCTGCATATGATACAGAATAAATATTTGTATCCTTCGATAAATTTTGAAAACTTTTAGGGCATAATCAACTTTAAGGAGAGCAAAACTCATTTCATTTTGATTGGAAAGTTTAGTCATTACTATTAACAATATTCATTTAGAGAATAAAACTATCTTATAGGACAATCTAAGTATACTTAATTTTAATCAAGGCCCCCCACAAGAGTCTGCCTCCAGGGACAAACCAAGAATGGGCAACTTGGAAGTTCCTGAACAGACTCAAAAGCAGAGAAGGCAGATCAAAAGACAGCCTGACAAAATGGCACTACCAAAAGAATCCTCCACCTTGTGCGACTGTGGAGCAGAACAGACAACTCCACATTTGTATGCTTGTCCGCAATGTTCTGCCTCATGTACAGAGGAAAAATGGTTTGAGGCTGCAGACAACATGGTCGCTGTTGTCTTTTTTTTGTGAAAAGATATTTAGCTGCTTCTATCAGTTTTATACTAATTTATGCAATGCTTTTGATACAAAATTTTAAAAAAACACGTCATAATAAAAAAAACACAGCTTGCTCATAGATTCCAAGACATAGATGATTTGTTTTAAAGTAAACTAAAATTAGCATGCTTCTTTTCAGGCAGTTGGCTTTTAACAGTCACAATGTACACTATTTATAATGATTATTAGCAAAATTCACCCACCTTTATGATTCTGTACCCTCTCAACCAGTTTGTGCCTTTTCTTTCTCTGCTTACCCACACATAAAGATCTCTTCTGTTCTAGTTCTTACTCACGTAGTGACTAATTATGATACTACAGACAAAAAATAACAGAAATTAATTATCCCATTAAAAAAAACCAAAGAACTCCAAAATGCACACCTTTACATTCTTTTTAGTAGGTATACCAATTTTAAGTGCTTACATTTTCCTATCTTAGGACACATCTACATGGGAAAAATGGGACATGGTGTGGTGAATGGACTCCATGGTGTCAACATGATCCACAGTGCCAATTTGCCCTAACACTTACTACATTCATCATGGTATAAAAAGTTTATTTATTTCATATATTTCTATCCTGCCCTTCTCCCCACAAAGGAAGCTCACTTGAGATCTTTCTGAGTTGCAACCGGCTGCAGTTGTTTTTATGGCCATCTTACTACTCCTGGGCTCAAATGGTGAGGACAGGGGATGGCACTTATATCCTGCACAAAATTGCTGGTGGTCACCACTCTCCATATCTCCTGACCACCAAAGCAATTGGAGAAAGGAGGGGGGAACACACATGTGATGAGTGATGTCCACCAACAATTTAATGGGCAGTAGTCACAGCTAAGCCAAGGACATGAGGGGGATTGCAAGGGTGGGGCCAAGCCAGGTTTGATGCCACTGGGCTGTGTGGACTCTTGCCAGCTACTAGGTCAGCTTGCTGCAGTGCAGTTCAGATTCCCCCAGTGCTGATCCAAAAAGTCCCACTACAGATCCCCACTAAGGTATGTAGCCCTTAGAGAGATATCAGAGTTCTTACAACTTGATTGGCATAGTTTATTTTAAAATAAAAATGACATCATCAGGGAAAAAAACAAGGAAAACATATATACTGAAATCAGTTAGCATATAAAATGAGCGGGTATGGAAAGTCTGTTTAGAGAAGGTTCGTCTTCTGAAAGCTGACAAAGGACCTAAATTAGAAGGGAATGGACAGGTCTTTTAAAGAGACAGGGACTTGCCTGCCTACTCCATTCAAATGTGCGCTGATGATCCGGGTAGAGCAACACCCCCCCCCCCCCCATGCAAGGGCGCCGAACAGATTTGGTTTGCCCAAAGAGACTTATGGAACCCGAAAGGTTCCTGAATGCTCTGAGGCATCTGGAGTCTATCAGCGGCTCAGTCGATGAGCAGGTTCAAGCTTGGAACAACTCACTGTCCAAAGCTCTCGACGAGATCGCCCCTAGGTGCCCTCTCTGACCCTGCAAACATCGATCTCCCTGGTATATTGAAGATCTCAGGTTGATGAAGCGGGAAAGGAGATGGCTAGAGAGCGTGTGGAGGGAACTCTGTGATGGAGCCTCATTATCAGCTTATAAGCTATTCAAAAAAGCTTATGAACATGTGTCAAGGCGGCAAAAAACACTCACTATGCGGCTCTGATAGCGTCTGCTAACTCACGCCCGGCACAATTGTTTAAAGTAATTCGTTCTCTGACGATGGTCCCTACCGTCCCAAAAAACGTCGATCAGGCCCTTACCGCCGGTGCTTTTCAGAGTTTTTTCGCAGACAAGATACTGAGCCTCCGCCGACCCTCCCTGCCACAGTTGATACAGTAAAGGAGCTTGAGACTCCGTGGCCCTCCGCTGGGCCCACCTTCTACCGGTTTGGCTGCAGATGCTGTCGACTTGTGGCTGCAGATGCTGTCGATAAGATTGTGGCTGCAACCAGGCCTATATGTATAAGATAGGATGCAACCCACACAGGGTTATCCTAATATTGATCTTGTGTATAGAAATAATAGGCAAAATTATATATATCCACCAATTAATCCTCTACACAGCTGTTGTATAAGTTCATTCCTTTACTGGGTTCATCTTGGATTGTATATATGCTTTGGGTCCAACCCACGAAATTATTATATGAAAGATGAACCCAGTAAAGGAATGAACTTATACAACAGCTGTGTAGAGGATTAATTGGTGGATATATATTTTTTGCCAATTTGTATTATTTCTATACACAAGATCAATATTAGGATAACGAAGGGTTGCATTCTATCTTATACATATAGGTTTGCACTGTAAGACATACCATTTTTGTTTGGGCTGCAACCAGGCCTACCACCTGCTCCCTCGACCTGTGCCCCTCCTGGCTTGTTAGATCTTGCCTGGAGAGGTTACGTGGGCCTCTGTTGAACATCGTAAATACCTCCCTTGAGCAAGGAGTGTTTCCAGAGAGCTTAAAAGAGGCGGTGGTAGCTCCATTGCTGAAAAAACCGTCATTAGATCCTGCGGTTCCCTCCAACTACCGGCCAGTGTCGAATCTTTCGTTCCTGGGGAAGGTAGTTGAGAGGGCAGTAATGGAGCAGTTGCAGTCCTTCTTAAATGACCCCTTCCAGTCCGACTTCCGTTCGGGGCATGGGACGGAGGCGGTCCTGGTCTCCATCACAGACCAACTCCGCTGCCAGCTTGACCAAGGCGGGTCTGCTTGTGTTATTGGACCTCATGGCAGCGTTTGACACAGTCGACATAATCTTTTGACTCACCGCATGGCCATGGCTGGAGTGAGGGGACAGCCCTGAAATGGCTGGCCTCCTTCCTCCACCATCGGTTTCAGCGAGTGAGGAGGGGTGAGGTGGTCTCCGAGGGCTCCCCACTAGTTTGTGGGGTGCCTCAGGTGGCTATCCTCTCCCCTCTATTATTTAACATCTACATGCAGCCACTTGCACAGCTGGTGCAGAGTTTTGGGCTTGAGTGCCATCAGTATGCTGATGACACTCAGCTCATTATGAGGATGGAGGGCAGGCCTGGATCCATCCCCGATAATTTCCAACATTGCCTTGAGGCCGTTACTGGATGGCTGCGAGCCAGTAGGTTCAAGGTGAATCCAGCGAAGACAGAGATCTTGTGGTTAGTTCGCCCGGGTGATGGGGATGTCCAGCTTCCGACCCTGGACGGTGTGGCATTATGCCCATAGCTTTCTGTAAAGAGCATGGGAGTTCATTTGGACTCCCAATTGACCTGGGTCTCCATGGTCAGCAAAATAACTTTTTCCCATCTGAGACAGGCAAGGTGGCTGGCCCCCTATCTATCCCAGGACGACCTGGCCACGGTGATCCAAGCCACGGTCATCTCGAGACTTGATTACTGTAATGCGCTCTACGTTGGCCTTCCTCTGTCGGTGACCCGGAAGCTCAAACTGGTGCAGAACACTGCTTCCCGACTCCTGTCTGGTTCTCCAGCAGGTGAGCACATAACACCTGTTTTGCAGGACCTGCACTGGCTCCCAATCGAGCACCGGATCCCCTTCAAAGTGCTGGTGCTCACCTTTAAGGCCTTGCATGGCCTGGGGCCAGCGTACCTGAGGGACCGTCTCTCCTCATATTGCTCTATGAGATCACTATGATCAGAATACACCAACTTGCTGGCCATTCCATCTGCTAAGGTTTGTAGGCTACCTGCAACCCAGAAGAGAGCGTTCTCTGTAATTGCTCCTACGCTCTGGAACGTTCTCCCAGCCGGAACCCGAGCCCTTCAAGATCTCCTGCCCTTCAGACGGGCATGCAAAACATTCCTTTTTCAGAAAGCCTTTGGTCTTTAGTTGCCTGCGCGCACAGCTCGCTGAGGTTGCTGCCCCCATTGTATTTCGCTGTCCCCGTACAGCACATTGCATTTTAATCTGTTGTTTATTGTGTGATTTATTAAGTGCATTATTTTAATGTGTTTTTATTGTACCCTCTATTTCTTGTGAGCCGCCCCGAGCCTCCTGGGAGTGGTGGCCTAGAAGCCCAAGAAATAAAATAAATAAAGAAATAAATGTGTGTATAAACTGCATCAGATTCTCTTCTGATACTCTCAGAATCATCTGGTATCTTAGATACTCTGCAGTCAAACCATTTGATAGGTGATAACTGGTACTAAGTGAACCAGGCTTAATATAGCAATTGAAAATAAATACAAATACAGAAATACAAGTGCAATAGACTAGAACACTGCCTTGACAACTATATAACAGATGCATTATTCGAAGATGGTATCATATAATTCATGTCACAATAATCCAACATGGATGTGACTAAAATGTACATGATATTGGTCAAGAAAGAACTGCAGCTAACATGTGATGGTAAATACTCAATGTGCAAAGTTTTTGTTACATTAGGTAAATAAATAAATATTTGTGATGTGGTTCAAGAGCTTGTCAACTATAAGGAAGAGAGTATTTTAAACCGTGGCAGGGCAGGCCTTTCCTTAGAATATCCCACCGCTACCAAACCAAAATGTAAAGATAGGGTGTGGAATTTAAACCTTCTTTAAAAGAAACACTCTCTCTGGCAACCACCACAATTAAATACAACAGTTACAGTAGCTCTTGTGCTTATTTGTGGCTTGAAAGGGCTTGATGCACACACAGGCTTTTTACTCCGAGGTAACATTGAGGAGATTCTTAATAATTACATGCTGCCACCACTTAGTTTCTTTGACTTTTTGCTGGTAACTGCTTTTCAACTTCTTTGACAGAGGCACACGAGGCAGAGATTATGAACCAAGGAATGAATGTTTATTTCTGAGAACTTGAATAAAACTGGCTTTAAGCTTAATGGTTTCTAATATTGGTACAATGCATATGGTTTCTGTTGGCATTCTGGAAGGTGTGCAAAACTTTCTTGTTTCAGCAGGCATTTGGTGCTTAAGATTGCTGAACCTCGGTTATCTGCCCTCCTATTTTATATGCACAGCTTCTATAGAGTTATATTTAATGTAATTAATTGTTCTATTGTGTTTTTATTGTTTTTATCGTGTTTTTAGTGTGTTTTTATCTTGTGATTTCACTGTTGTGAGTCATCCCGAGCCAAATTGGGAGTGGCGACCGATAAGTGCAAATAATAAATAAATAATAGTACAAAACTCAGTTGCAGATTGCACCCCTAACTCCCTCCAAAATTACTAACAGGATTTATTTTCTGAAAGTAATTCCTAACTCCACATACAGACAGTCCTATACATTGGTATGTGTCCCTCCACTCCCCAGCTATTTTCTTCCCAATAGCTGTAAACTCCGAACTAGCTAACTCTGCTGTCAAACAGACCACTACAGGCTTCAATGACTCTTCTTTTCACTATTTCTCTTCTCCTCAGACTTCATCTGAAGTGAGGTTTTTAAAACACACCTACTTCAAGGCTTTTTTTCTCTTTCTCAGCTTAGCTCCGCCCATTCTCTCCCAGCCAATCCTAACACTTCCCATTTCCCTCCAAGCTGTTATTAAGCAAACCCCCTTCCAGGAAATAAGAATCTAAGATGGATATCCCCTGCACTCCTCCAAAATGCCTGCAAAACCTTTTGGGCCTACTCCTTCAGGCTTTTCCTAGCCTAATAGGTAGGGAATTCATTACATCCACAAAATAACAACAGGTTTCAAAGGCACAGAAAGTTAATTTGGTGCATAGAATTTTCTAAATTGTTCATTCAAATATTGGACATGGTCAGTTTAGAAACAGTCCGGCAGCTTGTACAATAGTGAACTATTTAGTGCTTGGGAGCGAACAAAACACTAAAATGTAACTGTGTAAGGCATTTCATGGAAAAGAGATCTAAGCAGTCATCCAATGTAATGCCAAGCTGGCTACTGCTTTGAATGAACAGCTGCGACAACTTAAACCACTTTATCTACCTCCTCAGAACTGTTTCAGTGCCCTTGAACAATACACAATACACACTGCTGTAATCTGAGCTAATGTGCAAAATAATGATCTGTAAAAATCTGAATTTATCCTCTAATATATTTATTTGTTTAAAACTTTTATATACCAATCTTCTCTACCTCTGCAGAGGGACTCATGCCTGTTAACAGCAAGGATTCCATGCCTATTACAATTTAAAACATCATAAAAATAATAAAAGATTAAAATACAAGTAGAATACA